>ML786998.1:55283-67318 GCA_009831015.1 Picea engelmannii | reverse complement strand
GGAAATAACCGCAACGCCTATTCGTCCTTCGGTTTCTATGTGCAACATCATGGTTTCTATATAACAGGTTAAGAACAATTTACTAAAGAAATACACAACACAAGCATGGTTCATAGCCCTTTGGCTTCTAGTGTTCGAATCTATCTCTGATACCAGATGTGGTGACCGTCAATTAATTTAAACTACCAGATAGTTAAAACAGAACAATAAATTTGAAATTTACTAAATTGTTACTTAATCTAGCATATTCACTCCCATATTTCAATAAATAAAATAACAATTTACATAACAATTTGCATAATTTACATAACAATTTAAATACCTCGCTCTGATCCTGTCGCTCCCTTCGCTTCAACCTATCCGCAACAGCTTGCTCCTGAAGACACCCCAAAACCAGCCACCCTACCGACTAGTACGCCTAGCCCTAGGACATCTATGGACATCCTAGCCCTCCAAGCCCAAAACCCCTCAGCCCCAGTGCACTGTAAATCCCACTGTCAAATTTCACTCTGTCCCCCAATACTCCCCTGTTCTCTCCTCCCCGTCCAATGCATGAAAAAAATGAATCCCCTTTCCTACTCCTTCTCCACCTCCCTTATCCCTCCTTCACCGCCCTCGCACATTCATTTCCCCCACCAAACTCTTTTATTACTCTTACCCCCTTCGTAATTTCCTTATCCATCATTTATTCCTTATTTATTATCTTATCCTTTACTTAAATGTTCCTTTTTACGTATGGGTTACGTTATCCCCCTATGGGATACGTAACCCCCTTTAATCATTACATTTTATTTTCCCCCCTTTGTTCAACACTTAATTAATCAATTAATTAATTACTAAACAAATTAATCATTAACCAATAATTTAATACTTAATCATTTAATGACTCACTTAATAATTAATCATACATTAACCCTTAATCAAAGAGTTAATGATACTTAAGCCAATCATAGTAAAAAAAAATAATAATTAATTAACAACATATAATTAATTAAGGTTATATAATAATTAATTATAATTAGCTAATCTTTAGGATTATTTATGAAATTATTCATATTAATAAGAAAAGGGTCATTACAATAGACTCACTCCTAGTATGATATCAATGTGATGGTTGATACTCTTGATGGGTGGAAATGAGCTAGGTAACTCATCCACTACTATGTCAGTAAAAGTTTATAAGAGATCTTGAATTTATTCAGGAAGATCATCCATAGAAGTACTTGTAAGGATGAATCTAGGCTTCCTCACCACAAAAAATTGTGTCTCTTGTTCCTTATTGACTTCACTTAAGATTTCCTTCCCACTCATGAGAAGTATACTTGTGTTGGATTCTTCCTTCACTTTCTTATCCTCTATTGGTAGTATCATGTGTGTCCTACCATTCTTCTCTGAGGTATAAGTATTTTTTCTCCCATCGTGAATGACATTCCTGTCAAACTTCCATGGTCTCCCAACAAAAAATGACACAAATCCATGAGAATCACATCACACAAAATCTCATCTCTATATCCTCCTATCTTAAATTCAACTAGACATTGTTTAGTTACCATTACCTGGTGACCCTTTTGTAACCATGAGAATCTATACAGACTTGGATGTGCAGTTGTCTCCATCTCCAATTTCTCCACCATCTTTGTGGATACTAATTTATCAGTGCTCCCATTGTTAATTATCACCTTGCATACTCTATATTTAGTCTTGCAAGCAGTTCTGAACAAACTGTTCCTCTACACTAGTTTTTCAACCTCTCGTTGTGGCTTCAAGAGAACCTTCTTCATCATCAAATACCTCCCATATTATGCACCTTCTACTTCAACATCTTCTTCCGCACTTCCAAAATGTGAGATTCACATGATCCTTCTTTCTTTCTCTCGAGGCATTCCCAATACATGTGTCATTTCTTTCCACATGCATAACACTTCACTTCTCCTCCTCTTCCTCTTCCTCTTCCTAGAGGAAAGTAATTTCTTCCATCATACTGTCTCCCTCGGGAGCTTCCTCCTATTTCTGAGTGAATGTGTCATTTTTTAGTCTCAAACTTGGGCTTCTATGCCTTATCATGGATAATTCCTTTACCTCTGTTTAGACTCCTTCCTCTGCTTCACTAGCTTTGTTTTCTAGCCAACTTCTCCTCTGCCTTCAGTGCAATATGATAAGAATCCTCCACTGTCTTCACCATCATCATGCTAATTTCATCCTGGATTTCATATCTTAGGCCATTAATATACCTGAAAACCTTTTCATGATCTTTTTCTCTCTGTCCAACCTTGATGTTCAACTTATAAAAATACTTTGTGTACTCTTTAAATTGTTAGTCCTTTCTGTCTCAGGTTCTGCAACTTCTTGAACAAATTTATCTGATAGTCCTTGGGTATGAATGTATCCTTCATCTTCGCTACCATTCTATCCCAGTTCTTGATCTTTTTCTTGCCTTTGCATCATCTGTCAACCTGCAGTTCATTCCACCACATCGTTGCATGTCCTTTTAATCTGGTGACAACATGTTTCACTTTATTCTCTTCATCAACTTCTTCATAGTTGAAGTATTTTTCCATTGCTCGTATCCAATTAAGAAATTATTCAACATCTAATTTACCTTCATACATTAGCATTTCTATATTTTCTCTTGCTCCCAATTTGACAAAAAATTTCAACAAGCGTTCTTCTACAACATCTTCTCTTACAACTCCTTCAGATTCCATTTCTTTTCTCTCTTCATCACTGACGTCTCCAACTGATCCGGATGGATCTATGGAACATCACAAAAGTTTTAGCACTGTCCCAAGAGGATCAAAATGGCCTCAACAGGTAGAGAAAGGGAAAAATTCAAAGTTCCCAGAACTCCATGAAAATGACATTATCATGAAGAGCACATCAAAAGATTTCCAACAACGCAAACATCTCATCAAACAGAGTTACGGATTGAAAGTTATAAGGGGTCAAATTTTAGGTCAAACTTGGTCAAAAAGTCAAGGTGACACATGGAACCACTGCAAGGGTGACACGTGGAATGTCTATACAACTGAGTTGGCATGGGATGACATGGAAAGGTAAACACATGGACGAAGTGAGTGATGGAAAGTGTTAGTTTCATGGGTAAATATTATGGTGCCACATGGCCTAGTCATGGGTTGCTGCGTGGCACCCCTCCAGTGTTTAGCAGGTGACCAAAATTTTATGAATCCATAGGATTTGAACCCTTGACATCCTCTAGCCCAAAGGCCTCACATTCTGCTCCAACCAATACACCACTACATGTTCCTTGTTTGTAACATGGTGAAAATTGTATTTAAGTTTGAAATTTTATGTGGGTGCCAAAGGAAAGGGGCTAGGCCTTCGGCCCAACCCCTAGCTATATGTTAGCCCATACAATCACAACATACGCCAGTCTAGGGTATTATTCCAACTCTGCCACATATGGCAACTATCCACCATTCTAGACAACTATCCACCGATTTTAATAACCATTCTGCCATTCTAGCGGTCGCCCGCTAGATTTGGCAAGGCATGACAAAATGTGTTGTAACTCTCTAATAAAAAGGGGAGGCCCATGAGATTTAACCCGGAGACATCCGCAAAACTAATGAATTAAAATAGCTCCACTAACCACTCCACCAACAACCTCATTATTTCTTAACCGCCCATAATTTTGTATAAGAAGGGGGTTTGGCCAGAGTTTGGGACAAAGCACGAGCGAGGAGAACCAAGAACACCCGTGCAGACTTTGTATGGACTGGGGCATGATTTTCAAGATTTATCAGGAATTTATTGCAGAGGTAGTGGCATGGTAATTGAGGCATAGGTGTCTCTTGGGCCTGAAAGTTTCAGACTCGGATCGAGATGATTTGACAATCGTTTTTAGATAATTCGGTGACGCGAATCCAATGGCAAGGTTTTTTTTTTTGCAATAGAGCTTCATATCAGCAAGCTAAGTTCTAGAGAATACAATGTAAGCATGATTTTCATTATGTTGTTTCGTCATTAAATGTTACAGAATAACATGCGTGTTACAGGTCTGAAGGAGCATGGAGAGGCTGTAGCAAGGCAACAAGATCAACTTATTCCTTCTATCTATTTTTTTCTTCTCTTCTTCCACATAAAACCAATCAGTTATATGTGATAGAGAATTTGTGGCACTGTCATGATAAGTGGCCAATGAAGCAGTTTTAAATCTCATGGTTTCAGGATATTTGTATGGGATGCATACATGCTTGGATCTGAGGAACTTGATGGCTCCATATTGATGGGGATCATCTTTTATTCTTCCTCTTTTTATGTATTGATTATGTGGGAATGATTTCCATGTCAACATCATGGATTCCTCATGAGTATGAGAACTTGTGAAGCTTGTATACATTCCTGATCACATTCCGATCTCTTGTTTTCATCACCAAAAAGGGACTTTAGCCTTACAACTTGTAAAGGAGAGACATCATTACAACAAGAATAATAAATTGGTCAGGATTGAGAGCATGACCTGGAGGGGTAGCCCACATCAAGTGAACTCCGTTATCAAGGGAAGTTTCATATCCATTATGTGTCTTATGTTCTTATGTTTTTTTTCCATGAATTTTCTCACATAGGATGTTAAATTCAAGAATGCCATATCACACATAAGTAAAACTAAAGAGGTTTCATTCACTTAGAATTCAAGCTCATAAGACTTCAACTTTACATTTAATTTCACATCGCTCAAGTAAAATGATCTATAATTGACCCTTTTGAAGGAGTGACAGAAACAACCAATTATTGGAAAATTATTTCCCTCACCAGCACCAGGTTCTCACCTTTGTTTTGTCTCCATAGCATCCAACCATGCATGGAGTTCTCTCATCTCCCTTTCCACAACTTGATTTTCTACAGGTGTCTCTGCACGTCTTCTAGGCGACATTGTACTAACCTTTTCTTCACACACAGAGCATAATTTGAGGCTTTAAGACCACTTGATTCAACCCTCCATCTCTCCTATTGGTTGCACGACCTCCCAGGAAAATATCTTCAAAAGGATAAGCCAAATTAGTTCCTCGGGACCTTTGTATCCCCCAAATTTATTTAACAAAGACCCTTTACCTCCTTAGGCACAGGTCCTATGTAACCCGCAGGCCCTTTTCCTGGCGCTTTTGTCAATTTTAAACTAGCGAGAGTTAGCTCCTTCTGCTAGGCCCCTCTCCTCATATGACCTCGGGATGTGACCCGGGGATAAACCCTAAGGTGCTTCAAAATTTTGAGCTTCGTCCATTTTGATTGTAGTTGAAGCCTTCTTACCCAAACCCCGAATCGACGAACTTACCCAACAAGATCTACAGTTCTCGTCTCTCCAACAGCCAATGACTATGATCCTCTTTAGGACTTAAACCTTCGGGAGTTCAGAGTGTTACAACACCTTTTTATTCTGAAGTGACCTCTACCCGAAGTTATGGATCAAGTGCCACATACTCACCTCGATCTATGGTTGAGATATACTTCATCCTTCGCGTCTTCATGAAGTTTTCTCTTTTCTCCACGCAAATCTTTTGGAGCTCTTTCTCACGAACTCTTTGATCTGCTTCCACATATCCTCCTTGATACCGATGGCTAGGATTCACTTCACAGCTTTGGGACTTCAGAAATCTTGCTCTTAATACTTTTTCAAACCTCTGAATACTCGGAGTGCTGAAGGACTTAGATGCTATCCTTTGTGAAACTCTCCCAAATCTCATGGTCTGGAAATATCATGATCCATTTGAATGGATCTCATTCGTCGATTTGGAAATTTTCAGTGGGCTCCTCCCTACTGAAGAATTTATGCCCGCTATCTCTTCTGAGATTGTTCTTTTCGAAACTTTGAACTTCTCAGAATGTTTCTTCGACACTTATCCAAATGTCAACCATGTTCACCCCTTGCAAATAGGTTTCTTTCACTTAACCCATTTTTGGGCGACTGTGCACTCCTTGCAACATTTCTTACACGACTCAATTGTTCCTCTTGAACAATATGACGTTGAGTGTGTTTTTTCCTACACACACCTTGCAAGGTCCTCTGCACTCCTGGGTAAATAAAGCTTCAAGTTATCTCTCTTGAACTTCTGAGTCAAAATAGACTCTGTCAATGCACACCTTCCAGAGAATTTTTACTCCTTGCAAATAAATCTTTACGCTATCTCTTCTGAGCTTCTGAGTCAAACTAGACTTTGTCAACGCACACCTTGCAGACACTATGCACTCCTTGCATGGTCTAGAAGAAGAGAAACAATTGAAACTTATCTAATCCTCACAGATTCATACATTCAACCATGTAAATGCATTCATAACATAAGAACAAGTAATAACAAAGAATTGCAATTAAACAGAAAGCCTACCATTCATTCAGATAGACATAGTAACAATGACACCAAACATTTGGATCAACGCTCCTATGTTATATTCATGCAAATGATATGTACATGGGCTCATACAACTCTACTGAGCTTCAACATAACAACTTCAAATAAATGTTTAGCAACCTCATTTGGTCATACAATACATACATTTATACAAGAGGGCTCATAGAGTTTTCCTTTCGACTACCTTATAGCTATCCTATCAAAATAAAATCTTTCAACTACTAAGGATTTCTTACAATAAATGTTCGATACAAACAAATAAGAGAGAATGCTCTAGATCTTTACTACAATCAACTATATTAAAGGAAATATGATCTCCATCAATCTCATGCGATGGTTCAACCTCTTAACATTTAAGATCTTCTTTAATTACAATCTTTTCAAGATACTTCATGACATGCCATATTTAAATTCAAAATCACTTCAAAATGCATGCTACGACATTGAGTTGTCTTCCACTTGCGCTTTGATGACGATTCTCCTACATCAATTGACTTCTTTGTTGACCTTCTATGAGCTTCTAGATTATTCTTTGAGGGTCCTCCAACTTCACAAAGCCATATCTCCCTAACTGTGAGGAACCATGTGGCATACCACATATCACCAAAAATATCATGAAACATATTATCCATCTATGATATTCTTACCTGTATTTACTATGTCCTTCATGTATGTATTCCTCAATCAACTTTGGGTCCCATAACCATACCTTTGGGGCTCCTTGTAGACTTCTTCAAATGTACCCAATTAACTCACCATCAATTTCGATCATACAAATGACAAACAAATGTCCAATAATCTTATCCATATATCTAGACCTCTCCAAGGGTTGACATTAATATCCAAAAGTTGACATCAATGACAACCAATTTTCCAAACCAATTGTCTAACATAAGATTTAAATAATCTTAGGGAGGTTCTGGACCCCAAATATCCAAAGCGGGACCTAACCCTAAAATGGGCCCTATAAGTCAACTCCAATTTTTCCACCTTGAAGGTACCACAATAGATGATAAATTATATGATGATCCATTATAAACCAATATGCCTAGAGATTGACATTAGTTAAGTTGTATCAAAAAAGATGGTACTACAAAGGGAAAATTTTAGAGGGACTTAAGTTTTGGATTCTGAGAAAAAAATTGTCAATGTCGGATTTATGAATAACCAAGACATCTCAATATTCGTGTCCCCAAGTGCAAGCTCACTAAAAAAGGATCAAAAAACATAAACCAAAACCAAAAAGCTATGAGAAACTATTTGGATGATGAAAATGATTAAAGAAAACAACAATTTCAAAGAAAGATAATAAGAAAACAACAATTTAAAGAAGGACTATAACAATCTCTATCCAACAATATGCAAATTGAGTAATCCAAACTTTCCTTGGAGGAAGAAAATACAAGAATACTAGGACTTCTCCCCCTATCGTAATAGAAAGGCTTCATGAATCCAACAACTATGATTCTAATAAGGTATTGACACTCCATACAAATCTTAAAAGTCCAAATTCCACACTTTGTCAATGTGTAACCTTCTACATATAGGATCGAGGATTATTTTTCATTAAGCAAGAAGTGAAGGTCCTTATATATTTATATTTTCAATGTAATTTTCATTTATTCTTTAATAAAAATAATTTATTTATTTTATTAAAACTTAGAATAATTTCCATATATATAATCCAATTCTTACATGAACATGTGGTCGAGGGTGATGAAGGACAGAGGAGCTATTGAGTTTATAGTGGGTTTGGTTGGTTATATCTATATTATAAAGAAAGTTCAAACCTTTTTTAAAATAAGTATAACGTTAATATTAATATATATATATATATATATATATATATATATATATTATATATATATTAAGCATTTAAACTTAATAAATCATATCTACACGTTTTAATTCTAAACTCGTAATCGAACTAGTGGGCACTGGCATTCACTATAGCAAGTATTCCGACGAGAATAGTCCAAGGAAGCATTACTTGGAACTACACAAAGCAAGTAAAGAAGAAACGAAATTAGAAGAGGTGTCAATGTTGGAGTGTGTCAGAAAATTAGTTTTATTGTTCAGTATGGTTGAGAAGGGTAATTCCTTCGGTGCTTAACTTAGACTTAACAAGTGTCTATTTAAAAAATAATATAATATTGACTAAATAAAATAAAAAGTTCAAAAATAAAAAGTGTAATTATTTCAAACGTCAACCTAGAGTTGACACGTGTACATTTAAAATATATATATAATATTGACTAAATAAAAAACAATATGGAGGTCACGTGTACCTCTACCTCGATAGAGTCTCTGCGTGACCTCCTGGTCTTAAGGATCATTCATTCACTTCATGAGCTGGATCAACTCTTTCTATTCCTTGCTGGAATCTCAATTCAATCGATCCACGGGTCCTTTCAGAAGCTCCCATGTGCAAACAACACTAGGTGTGAGCAACCACAATGCTATCACCAAGGCCCAATTCCAAAGGCACTTGTCGTAACTCGCAATATTGCGAGTTCACGAGTCAAAACTCTTGACTCTTCCTTCCCAACCTCGCGATACCCGAGATCAAGAAATGGGTATAGCTCCCTTCTTTCAGCACCTTCTGCGTGTGACCACCGGCTAGGCTAAGCATTAGCTCTTGTCACGACTTCGCGACTTCGCAAGTCGAAGGGTTGATCCTCCATGCTCTTCCCATGCGAACCTCTGAGACTTGAAAGTCAGTAAGGGTTGACCTTCCCTTCGCGCTTCTCGCAACTCGCCACTTCATGAGTTGTAGCGTCGAGCTCCTGTGCTCTTATCCCGTGAATCCCTGAGACACAAGAAGTCAATGGAGTGTTGATTCCTTTCCTCTTGGTGATGCGTATCCACCTGCCAACCACATGGGCTCCACCTCGTGGTTTTTCCATGTATCCACACTCGTGCCTTGACTCTCGACACTTCACTACTCGTGAAGTCGAAAGTGACTCCTTTCAACCTCCGAACCCCTGAACGCGCAATATGTGATGGGGTTCTGATCCAACAGTCCTCCGCGACCTAGATCCTATGGTTGTCTCCGCTCCTCGCGACTTGGCCACTCACGACTTGGAGCACCCAAATCCTGGGATCTCACCTTGCAAACCTCTGATTTCATGAGATCCGAAATCCTAGACCCCTTCGGCACTTCGCCGATCCTCCGATCACTGCCACCTATCCTCCTCAGATGGATGATCCTGATCTCTTCATGACTTCGCTACTTACGAAGTCAAGATACTTCCTCCTCTGACTCCCGATGTCCAAACCCCCAATAGAGAGGATCTCGTGACATGCATCCTCCCACAGACGGACAGCTAAGATCTAATTCGCCCTTTCATGACTTCTGATGTCGAGTTCCCGGACTTTCGTCCTCCAGGCTCCCGAACTTTCGAACGTCAAAATCCTGATACGACTCCTTCGGGACTTTCACTCTGCTTACGAGGGTTTAAACCTCGAGCTCCTCTTGACAGATATGATGGCTATCGGTTATTCTGAGCGAGATCCAATGGCTCAGAATCTCTTAAGCTCTTACGCGCTCCTCCTGCACTACCTCCTAGACATGGAAAACTTCAATGGTCTAGATATCTTTGGATCATCCGACGAGCATTTACACTCCTCTTGAGCTTTGGCGCACTTTCTTCCTAGACTTGGAAGAATTCCAATGTTCAAAGGCTTCGACCTTTGTCTTCTTTCCTCCATGACTCTTCACAACTGAAATCCTCACCTGTGTGTATAGAAACATGGTATCCCTCCTAAGATTTACTCCTTTTGAATTCATGAAGGATTCTGTGACATCTGCGCCTCTACAGAGTCTTCACGTACACAAAGGTGCTATCTCTTCTGAGCTTCCCTGATGTTATCACTCCAAGGAACCCTCTACGGTTGTAGACCAGAGGTGCTTGGTAACTCAAGAAATGAATGTTTTTGTATTTTGTGAATGTGGATCAATGGGACAACTCAATACAGCTTATAGCATTCAAACATGAAAATGATAAACAAATAGACAGTGCTTTCAAAGATTGATTAATCAGCAGGTAGCTTTAAAGTGGGTGGAGAACAAATTGTAACTAAACCAGTGCAAAGCAGGGTCTAAGAGACAATTAAGAGACTTATTATCAGGCTATGAGCTAAACAATGGGATAACAGCCATTCAAATCTTGACAACACAGATAATAATGCAGAAGAAAAGATGGAAAGCTGACAATCAAAATTGTAAGAAACCTGTGATCTGTATTAACATAGAAAGTCTGAGTACAAAAGAGTATTCCTCTATCCAGAATCGAACCATTGTTTGATATCAAAACAGGCATTTATAGCCTTTACAAAATGGTTACACAGATCCTAAAAACATGGATCTATCATTTAATAAAAACAGTCCTATTTTAATTAAACAACTATGAAAATAAAATCTTCAGTAACAGAACTGAGTATTCGAATTATCTTTAGCATACAAAAAATCATCATTCGCTTCCTCCGGCTTCCAGCTTCTGCGATGTAGTGAGGTAGCGTGACACCTGTGCGTGACTGTTCCATTTCCCCAACATTCATGGTTGAGTTTAAGGATATGGTGTTGAAAGCGTATCCAAAATTCCTCGAATACCTGAGTTTGAACCTTTTTGCATGTAATTTAATGATCCATTGATGCGCTGGCATGTCTTCAAAACAAGTTGGGAACAAACTGTTGCGATTTTGTCCTCAAAACCTGGTCGCAGAACTTTAAACAGCGTAACCGTTTGAAACTTTCATGGGTTAGCTGTTGAAATCTATCGCTTTCAACAGCTAAGGGGTAGCGAAATAGTAGCCTGGCACTGTTGAAAGTCCCGATATGCACAAAAAGGGTTTTTTGCCTTCAAAATTTATTTCAAAATGAAATCAATTAACATCTGACTTTTCACCTTGCATATTGAACGCCACCCGAGCAAGAACTTGCAGGTCTGGATGAGACCTTTGTTTTAGCTTTTGTTTCAATCCCCTGATTCACTTTTTGAGGTGTCGGGCAAGCAATCTTAGTCTGCTGCCGTTGTTGATGAGCTTTTCCTTCTTCCTTTTCTCTTTAACGCTCTCCTTGGCCAACCTTTCGAATGCTGCATTTGTTTGGGCAAAGTTGTCAGACAACCTTTTATATCTGTCTTTAATTACTTGCTCCAAAACTTCCTGTTGAGCAATTACCTCCTTGAGGTGTTTGATTCTCTGGGATTTATTTGGCCTAGGTTTCTTTGATGATTCTCCTTCCTCTGTTTGACTTAATGTTTCATAGTTTTGAGCACATTCTACAGATTGTTCAGAGCCCTTGATGGCAGGGCACTGATCTTTCTGTTCAGACTTTGAATCTGAGTAGGGTAAATTTAGGATGTTCTTCCCTGTACTCTGTTGTGTAGGGTGGCCTGAGTCCTGCTGTATAGTTGGCTCTGTAGTTTGCTTGAAATTCAATTTCCTTTTCAAACTGTGAGGTTTTACCCCTGATACCTTGTCCTCTGAAGGTGCTGGTATGGCCCTTATTCTCCTTATGCTGCTCTGAGGAGAGGCTTTCTTCTTTGATCCTGCCATCTGTTCAATTGCAGTTTGATTTTGAGTCTCGAAACCTTCCCAGAACAGGAAGTGTTCCCAACTTCTCCCCTGTGACTTTAATTCTTGTAGAATGATGAGTTTTATGAGTCC
>ML786998.1:0-44387 GCA_009831015.1 Picea engelmannii | reverse complement strand
GTCAGGCCCTCTGAACCTCATCTGTACCTGCGTCGCCGAATGCAAACTTGCCATTTCGGGTGTGATGATAGTTGCGCGTGGGTTCTGGAAAGATTTCAAATTTCCGTCATATCCTGGTACATAAGCTTGAACTTCTATGATTGTCCGCTTCCACCAGCGCATGTCTTGGATCTTGTTTTGACGTGGTGGTGATCACCTCATAATTTTGCACATGCATGGATAATGAGCATGTGATTTCCGCTTCATGCAGCTACAGCGCTTGTAGAACATCTCTGCCATCACGCTCGCTTTCTACTTTCACCAGCATGCGACTCCTTTGAAAAACCCCCGTTAGCTGCGGAAAGTGAGTACTTTCCACAACGCACCGTTTGATAGGAAACTCACCTTAGCCGCGGAAAGTGAAACAGTGTGCCACATCACTTGAAAATGTTCCTTAGCCGTAGGAAGTAGGTACTTTCCACAACGTGCCACGTGCGAGCTGTCTGTCAAACCTTTCGCGCTTTGTCACTTTCCACAGCACTTTGAACTGATGAAACGACGTCCTTAGCTGTTGAAAGCTATCGCTTTCCACAGTGCACAATGAACGTTTTAAAAGACGTTAGCTGTGGAAAGTAAAAATTACATTTTTGAAGGAGAAGACTTTATGGATCGATTATTTCCTAAGATACACCAAAACCAAAAATTTTCTCAACTGTTAAAAACTCAAAAATGACTTGAAGACACTATCTAAAGCTGTGGTATCAACCCAAAACTCGGCCGAAAGGACGGTTTCATTTTGGGAGTTAACACCTGAGACTCAGACTCTTAAGGAACTCGATCCTTTTTCCTTCTCCGTTAGATGGAGAATTTGGATGCCCTCCTGGAACTCTGTCTTCTCAAGCAACCTATTGTTGAGTGTTTCAGGGAGTTCAGCAACCCTGCGAAGATCCTTCAGTGGATTCATATTCAATCTCCGAACTCAAAGGGTTCTTCCTTTGTGCACTCCTCCCACTGGCTCAATGCCCTCCTAGCAAAGCTTTACAGAACTCAACAAAGTCCTCTTCCTGTGCCTATCTGCACACTAACTCAATGCCCTCCTGGCAGAGTTTTCTAGAATCCTCAGTGATTCTGACTTCTTATGAACTCACATCAGAGTTCTTCTTCTGTTCCCTCCTTGTACTGGCTCAACGCCCACCTGGCAGAGATTTACAGAACTCAAAGAGAGTTTATGTCTCCAACTGTGTTCTTCTCCACAGCCTTGCCCTCTAAGGTATTCAACAACCTCAAAGACCTTCCCCGAGTTGAATATTTCAGCTACTGTGCCCACCTGGCATGTCTTTGTCTGAATCCACAGAGTTCAGAAGTGCTTCCGTGCACTGGTATTCAGAGATCACAATACTCTATCACACCCTCCCGGCATGAAACCACAAAGAACCTCTCAAGCCTGAAATCAAAACAACTCCTGCAAATGAAAACCTACAACATACATTCACAGCATATAAAGAACACTCAAAGACATTCACTCATCACAGGAATTATGCAGGAAAAACTATTGTTTATATTAAATGGCAAATGCTTGTTTAAAAGGGTGTTCTTGAGCTCATACTTTAACAGAGTCTCGGCTCCTTCTCTTTCACACTCGCTCTCTCTTGTGCATACTCTAACTTCTTACAAAAATGAGATCGAAAAGATATTTTACAAGAGGGGGCTCTTTGAGCTCTTCCCTCCAACCTCATCTAGCCTATTCAATGGCATTGAATGGGCTATCTAGTTCGCAAATTGGATCTAGATTTGAGCCTTCAAACATTAAAGGCCTACCTACTTCTACGCTTGTGCAAAGCATGGCCTCATGGCTCAACATCCTAAAACATCTAATTACATTCAATTTCAAAATTGAAAACAAGGGTTGCGCCTCTCTTCAGCCTTGAATGCACATGCTGACGTGGCTGGATGGCTGGATGGCTAACATGGAGAGATGCTCCTGCATCATACTCCTTAGCTACAAAATTCATAAGCTCTTTCTCATGAGCTTCCACCCTCAGCTTTAGAAATCCTCCTAGATCCCGAATCATCTTCTAGATTTGTCCCCTCGCTCCACTTCTTTGTTGTTGTTGTTGCTTCTTCTTCTCTTCTTAGCTTCTCCTTGTTGATTGTCCTTTCTGACTCGATCATCAACTCTCTGATCTTATCGATCACTTCCTCTAGCTGCTCCAATGGTTGGCTCTGTTCATGCAGTCTCCTCATCTGCATAAATTTTCTACAGATGTACAGATCATAATGATCTCCCATGCCATCTCCTTTATCTTTTGTGGAATTAAGTGTCCACTCTGCTGCAGACTTTATCTCTACAGTCTCTTTTTGATTGACCTACTCACAGCAGTCACCTGCTAGCTCTAGATTGTTTATCCAATCCTCTAGCATCTCCAGCTCCATCTCCCATGGAGTGAGCAATCTATTTGCTTGCTCTTTGGCTTCTTCTGTTGTCAGCTTCGGTGTTGTAGCTTCGTCAGCTTTCTAGCTAAAAGTATTGAGCCACTCCTCAGAATGCTCATTCTTTTCTTCTTGGGCAGCTTCCAAAGTCTTCTCCAGTTCTTCTTCAAAAGTCTCAGCTGGCTGTCCTTCTTCTGTTGTTGCTGCCTCAAAATCCGCAACGCATATTTCTGCCTCCTTTGGGCTAAGTGGTAGGAATATTTCGATTCCCCCAATCATTAGAAGGCTCCTCTGATCCTCCTCTTCTGTCAGTTCCTCAGGCTGATTCAAACTCACCTCTGATTTTATGAGACCCTTAGATAGTCTCATCTTCTAATCCCTGCCCACCTGACAAATTGGGATTTTCCTGCTGCCCTCCTGGAAGTCTATGGAATCAACTGATCCCATCTCTGTTCCCTTGCCCACCTGGAAAATTGGAAACTCTCAACTGTCCTCTTGGCAGTCTATGAGATCCCACAACGATCTCGATCCATTGCCCACCTGGCAATGTGAAATTCCCTGGCTGTCCTCATGACAGTCTGTGAGATCTCACAGAAATCTCAACTCTTTGCCCACCTGGCAATCGATAATTTCCTCTCTGCCCTCCTGGAAGTGCTTGAGATCTTCAGCTGATCCCATTTTATCCTCAGCATCAATGAGATTTCTCCCAGCCTCTGGTTCACATACCTGAACCACTTCCTCAGGTTCGTTGAGGTTTTAAGCATGCCTCAACCATCCTCTTAACAGGCTACGCTATCTTTTAGCCATCAACTCCTTGACTGGCCATTTTTCTTTCATATTCATGGGCCATTCATATACCCATCTCGATTTAGCATTCTCCTGCATCCAAAATGCAAGCTTTTCCATTTCTTCCCTTATATCAACGAGCTCTTCATCTATTTCAGATCTGCTCATCAATTCTGGGTTCTTCTTTCCAGCATATCTACGGACTTCAGTAACCATATTGTTGTCCCTGTCTTCTCTCCTGGAAAACCTGCTGCTCACCTGCAAGCAATCACCACAGAGTCTCCAACACTCTATCTTCTTTTTCCTTCTGCTTCTCTGCCTGAAATCTACAGACAGAGTTCTCGCTCTGATACCACTTGATGTGTATCAGAGTGCTCCTTCACCTCCAACTTCCCTTGTCTTCTATGTACAAACAGAGTTGGGCTCTGATACCACTTGATGTTGCAGACGCCACCTCTTCCTCGACAGAGTCTCTGCGTGACCTCCCAGTCTTAAGGATCATTCATTCACTTCATGAGATGGATCGACTCTTTCGATTCCTTGCTAGAATCTCAATTCAATTGATCCACAGGTCCTTTTGGAAGCTCCCCTATGTGAACAACACTAGGTGTGAGCTCCACCTCCTCCAAGCAACCACAACGCTATCACCAAGGAGAAATTCCAAAGGTGCTTATCGCAACTTGCAATCTCTCAAGTTCGCGAATCAAAAATCTCGACTCTTCCTTCCCAATCTCGCGATACCCAAGATCACGAAATGGGTATAGCTCCCTTTTGTCAGTGCCCTCTACGTGTGACCGTTGGCTAGGCTATGTGCTAGCTCCCGTCACGACTTCGTGACTTTGCAAATCGAAGGGTTGAGCCTCTGTGCTCTTCCCGTGTGAACCTCCAAGAATTGAAAGTCAGGGAGGGTTGACCTTCCCTTTGCACTTCTCGTAACTCACCACTTCGCAAGATGTAGCGTCGAGCTCTCATGCTCTTATCCCGTGAATCCCCGAGATGCGAGAAGTCAATGGAGTGTTGACTCCTTTCCTCCTGGCGACGCGTATCCACTTTTCAACCACGTGGGCCCCACCTTCTGGTTCTTCCACATATCCACACTCGTGCCTTGACTCTCAGCACTTTTCTACTCGTGAAGTCGAAAGCGACTCCTTTCAACCTCCGAACCCCCGAACGCACGATACATGATGGGGTTCTAATCCAATGGTCTTGCGCGACCTAGATCCTACGACTATCTCTGCTCCTCATCTCCTCATGACTTCGCCACTCGTGACTTGGAGCACCCAACTCCTGGGCTCTCACCTTGTGAACCTCCGAGTTCACGAGATCCGAAATCCTAGACCCCTTCGGTGCTTTATCGATCCTTTGATCGCTGCCACCTGTCCTCCTCAGATGGACAATCCTAATCTATTGGCGACTTCGCTACTCGCGAAGTCAAGAGACTTCCTCCTCTGACTCTTGATGTCTGAATCCCTGATAGAGAGGATCTCGTGACACGCGTCCTCCTGCAAATGGATGGCTCAGATATAATTCACCCTTTCGGGACTTCTGATGTCAAGTGCCCAGACTTTCGTCCTCCAGGCTCCCGAACTTCCAAACACCGAAATCCCGATACGACTCCTTCAGGACTTTCGCTCCTCTTACGAGGGTTTAAACCTCAATATCCTCTTGACAGATCTGACGACTGTCAGCTATTCTGAGTGAGATCCAATGGCTCAGAATCTCTTCAGCTCTTGCGCACTCCTCCTACACTGCCTCCTAGATGTGGAAACCTTCAACGGTCCAGATATCTTTGGATCATCTGACGGCAGTTATGCTCCTCCTGAGCTTTGACACACTTTCTTCCCAGCCTTGGAAGAATTCCAATGTTCAAAGGCTTCGACCTTTGTCTTCTTTCCTCTGCGAGCTCTTCATGACTAGAATCCTCACCTACACGTATAGAAACATGGTATCCCTCCTGAGCTTTACTCCATTTGAATCCTTGAAGGATTATGTGACTTTTGCACCTCTGCAGAGTCTTCACGCATAGAAAGGTGATATCTCTTCTAAGCTTCCCTGAGACTCAGACTCTTAAGAAACTTGGTCCTTTTTCCTTATCCCTCAAATGGAGAATTTGGATGCCCTCCTGGCACTCTGTCTGCTCAAGAAACCTATTGCTGAGTGTTTCAAGGTGTTCAACAACCCTGCGAAGATCCTTTAGTGGATTCATATTCAATCTCTGAACTCAAAGAGTTCTTCCTCTGTGCACTCCTCGCACTGGCTCAATGTCCTCCCGGTAGAGCTTTACAAAACTCAACAGAGTCCTCTTTATGTGCCTGTCTACACACTAAATCAATACCCTCCTGATAGAGTTGTCTAGAATCCTCAGTGATTCTGACTTCTTATGAACTCACAGCAGAGTTCTTCTTCTGTGCCCTCCTTGCACTGGCTCAACGCCCACCTAGCAGATATTTACAGAAGTCAAAGAGAGTTTCTATCTCCAAATGTGTTCTTCTCCACAGCCTTTCCCTCTGAGGTATTCAACAAGCTCAAAGACCTTCCCCGAGTTGATGATTTCAGCTACTGTGCCCACCTGACACGTCTTTGTCTGAATCCGCAGAGTTCAGAAGTGCTTTTGTGCATTGGTATTCAGAGACCACAGTACTCTATCACACCCTCCTAGCATAAAACCACAAAGAACCTCTCAAGCCTGAAATCAAAACAACTCCTGCAAATGCAAACCTACAACATACATTCACAGCATATAAAGAACACTCAAAGACATTCACTCAACACAGGAATTATGCAAGAAAAACTTCTATTTATATTAAATGGAAAATGCCTGTTTACAAGGGTGTTCTTGAGCTCAGACTTTAACAGATTCATGGCTCCTTCTCTTTCAAACACGCTCTCTCTTGTGCATACTCTAACTTCTTACAAAAATGAGATCGAAAAGATATTTTACAAGAGGGGGCTCTTCGAGCTCTTCCCTCCAACCTCACCTACCCTATTCAATGGCATTGAATGGGCTATCTAGTCCACAAATCGGATCTAGATCTCAGCCTTCAAACATTAAAGGCCTACCTACTTCTACGCCTGTGCAAAGCACGGCCTCACGGTTCAACAACCTAAAACATTTAATTACATTCAATTTCAAAATTGAAAATGAGGGTTGCGCCTCTCTTCAACCTTGAATGCACGCACTGACGTGGCTGGCTGGTTGGCTGGCTGACGTGGAGAGATGCTCCTGTATCATGTGTGTCTTTGTTCTGCTCTCTAAGATATGGAAAACACTGTGAGCTACAATGTAAAGATCTCCTATGAATTTAAATGATTTTCTTTAGTAGCATTGAGTTCATTAGAGATAAGTGTGGATTTATTATGCATAATGGACATTCTCTCTCTCTCTCTCTCTCTCTCTCTCTCTCTCTCTCTCTCTCTCTCTCTCTNTATATATATATATATATATATATATATATATATATATATAATTTAAATTTGGAAAGATTTTTTTATCTATTATAATTATGAATTTGGATATTTAATTTCACTAAAACTTGGCAATATTTATTCATATATATCTATGGTTCGAGTCAAGATGCCCAGATACCATATTTTAGATTCCATTTCATTTAAAATTAAAATTAAGTAATATTTTTCATCCTAAAGAAAAATTCAAACATTGCACACTGAACTACCAATCTGTCATGCACACCAACACACGGGATCATTAACACTAAAACAATATGATCATAAATATCATTATGTTGAAGGTTAATAACATAACCTATAATTTATATATTATGATAAATAATAATCTATATGATATATTAGATTATGTTAGAGTAATAATGTCAAAATGCTACTCTTAGTTTATGAAAAGATCCACAATTATAGGATTTTGTTGAGGGCTCTCTCAACCTATATATTTGTAACTATATTCCAATATTAATCAAACTGTGTTGAGCATAGGTCTCACCTTCAGTGTTTGCTTGATATGGATTGTTGTCTCGTGTTCTTATAATAATTTAAGTTGGTATAAGAGCCTAGATAGAGGCTGAGTAAAGGAGCCGTCTATTGTAGCGTTGCCTGATTGTGCCAAAATTGTTGTGTGGACGTGAGTCACTGCTGAGGGAGACATTGGTGGTGAAATTGATTCCACTGTTGTCCAAGTCTAGATCTTGTTAGGGATCATTGAGGTTATACGAGCTGTCATTGTGCAGAGGAGGAGAAACTCTGGTATTTTCCATCGTCCACCAATCTGTGTGAGGAGTCTGTCATTTGGAGTAAATGTAATCGATGTTGTTGTATGAGGAGATCATGTGAAGTTGCAGCATGGGTTCTTTTCTCTGAGTGAAGAATGAAAGAGAGGATTGTGTTTTTATCCTGGAGGAGGAAACGACCCCATTTGGAGAAGGTTCGATGCCTGTGTAAAGACCCATGTGAAGGAAGCTCATTTTTTGCAGAGTTGCAGCCACCCACCTAGAAGAGCCTGACTAATGGTGGTAATTCACTCATCTGACATTGGAGGATCCATGAAGAAGGATTGTTGTGAATGATACAATTGGATCATTGAATTGTACATAGAAGCTGCACCCTCTGCTCAGACCCGTGAGTCTTTGTTTTCCTGTGCATTTTGATAGTGTTGTCTAAGTGAGAAACAAGCCACAAACAGTCTCATAGTCTCTCTATTTCACAAGATAAATATGGAATTCCTCATGAGACTTTCTTTTGAAAGCATCTTTGAAGATCTCTTTGAATATGAGAATGAATATTTTTATGGTAGTCATAGTACTATAAATGAGGGAGAAGAAGATATTTTTTCTGCTATGAACATGAAGGAGGAAGACCACATGCAAATTTGTGAAGATGAAGGATTTTTTATGGATGATGAAGGATTGGTTCCTATTGCTATGAGTAACTTGCTTCATTCTACTCCATGTGGGTTTGTTGCAAGGATTGGATATCTGGAGAAAAATGCTTTGATGAGTCTAAAGGACCTATAGAAATTCTCAGAACACAGTTTCCTATAAATCATAGAACATCAATGAAGTCTCATTCCAAACGTCCTTGAAGGATATTATCTACTCTCAATGTTCAGGCATCAAAATTTGATGGATTTGGACCGAGTGAATCTAACTACATACATTTTTCTTCTTGTGGTCATGTTGTGCATCATGAATGCCCTAATCACTATTTATCATTCCTGAGGCAAAGATATAACATCAGGAATATCTTTGGAGGGGTGCATATTGTTGATCCAATTATCGGGTGACCATTCCAATGTATTCAACTTAGAAGTTCAATTTTCTAGTCAATGACATAGTGGAAGTGTTGACCGATGATAGTAGTTTTCAGTTATAGTTGTGGAGTTTGTTGGTGTGTGGTGTGTGGTATTTGTTGTGAATCTATTTCTTCATTAAGGGGGAATGTTAGAGTAAAATGTCAAAATGCTACTCTTAGTTTATGTGCAGTTTCAGATCAATAATTGTAGGAGTTTGTTGAGGGCTCTCTAAACCTATATATTTGTAACTATATTCCTATATTAATCACGATGTGTTGAGAATCGGTCTTACCTTCGGTGTTTTCCTGATATGGCTTGTTGTCCTGTGTTCTTCTTATAATTTAAGTGATTATGGTCCAAAAATTATTCTATATTTGAGATCATATTTACCATAATTTAGGTTATATCCAATATCCAAAATTTACATGAATCACTAATGGATCATATGTTAGATTACATTTAGTAATCCATAGTGTTTATAATCTGGATAGATATTGATGGATCATATGTTAGATTAAATTTAGTAATCCATAGCGTGTATACTTTGGATATATCTATCCACTTATTCGTGAAAGTTTCTTTTTGAATTAGGGTTTGTTTTTAGGGTCTTCTATATGGTTTTATTATGTTGATATATTTTTGAAAGAAATAACTAACTATAAAAAAAACAAAAATAAAGTATAATATTTTGAATAATTATTACAAATTTCAATAATATTCCTAGAAATAATTATTATGATGAATATTAAATCTAGATCAATACCAAATTTATGTTACATGACCAACCTTCTCTTAGTTGCTAATTTCTAGAATATTTTGATTGCTTAAAGACTTCAAATTTAGCATGAGTTATTGCATATTTATTATATATCATATAAATATATAAGATTACATTTTAATGATTCTAATATGATAAAAGTAGTCAGTTTTTGGAAATCCATCCATTTTCAAATTGTTTCAAATGTAAAATAACATAAAGTATATTGAGATTTACTGAGATAATAGTTCAATATGAAGAGGATGAAAAGATTATAAAGATATATAGTTATGCTTTAAGTTATATAATTATTCTTTAATCCGTTATCAAAATAAAGAATGTTTCAAAATTCAAGAGGTTTAGGTTTATACTATTGATATGTTCCAATCATGGAAACTAAAAGATAATTCAATATCAATCATTGAATACATGCATTGATTTCAGCGATGATATAACACAAAACAATAGGGCATATTGATTTCACTCATATAATACAAAACAATAGGCCATATTGATTTCAATGATCATATTAAAAATATGATTTAGAGAAATAAGGAAATTAACATTATTTGAACAATGATATAACAAAAAACAATAGGGCATATTGATTTCACTCATATAATACAAAACAATAGGGCATATTGATTTCAACGATGATATTAAAAATATGACTTAGAGAAATAAGGGAGTTAACATTATTTGAACAATGATATAACACAAAACAATAGGGTGCATTTGTTTTAGAGATGGTACAATGAAAAATGATTTAGAGCAATTAGTTGTTATGATTTCAATAATGACATAAGGAAAAATAGTACATTGCATTGATTTGAGTGATGAAACTATGTGAAATGATTTAGAGCAATTAGTTGCAATGATTTCAATAATGACATAATTCAAAACAATATGCATTGATTTCAGTAGTGATACAATGAAAAATGATTCAACGTAATCAAGTAGTTGTATTCATTTTAACAATGATATAACATAAAAGACTATGGTGCATTGATTTCAGTGATAATGATATAGCACAAAACAATAGGGCATATTTATTTCAGTGATGATATTAAAAAAACCGATTTAGAGAAATAAGAAAGTCTAAATGATTTCGACAATGATATAAGACAAAACAATACGATGCATTTATTTTAGAGATGGTAGAATGAAAAATGATTTACAACAATTATTTGTTATGATTTCAATGGCATAATGCAAAACAATGCAATGCATTGATTTTAGTGATGACACAATGATAAACTATTTAGATAAATTAGTTGCATTGATTTCAACAATGAAATAAAGTAAAAAAAATATGCATTGATTTAAGTAATGATACAATGAAAAATGATTTAGCATACTCAAGTATTTGTATTCATTTTAACAATGATATAACATAAAACAATAGGGTGTATTGATTTCAGTGATTGTATTATGAAAAATGATTTGGTGCATTAATGATACAAATGAAATTAATCATCTATATTGATTTTAGTATCACTATGTGATCCATAAGTATCTAGAATGCTCTTAGAGGTCCAGGAAGATCCAAAATGTTCATAGAGGTCCAGGAGGATTTATAAATTCTCAACATTTAATCATCTAAAATGTTCTTTAAAATGAATTCATCGTGTAGAGATTGGCGATAGATTTCCAACGATGCAAAAATCGCCTCAAACGAAGTTCGTATTAAAATTTTATAACTGATCAAATTTGTGGTCAAACATGGAAAAACGTCAAATTCAAGGTGACATGTGTCACCACTAAAAGGGTGACACATGGAATGACCATACAACCAATATGATGCTAACTTGGAAGAACCACAAGACACCATGTGGCATACCATGCAACTGACTAGACAGGTGACAAGGCAACGCATAACACAAGTGGTCCAATTAGCATTCGACATGTGGCAAGGTTGGCACAGGTGGACCAATGAGAGACTACCACATGGAAACCTCCCATTGGCTCTTTATCGTTTTGGTTTATCAAAATTATGGTGGATCAACAAAGATCAAACCTACGACTTCATGCAAACAATGGTAACGAATTACCATTACACCACATTGTTGTCACTTAACCGTATGTGACATCACATATATTTAAGGTTGTTTAAATGTATATATGTATTCCAATGTAACTGTAACACAAAGTTTGTGGGGCTAACAAACATATTTCAACGAACAAAAAAAAACCATATCATATAGTTTATAAATGTACTCCAAAGGGGGAGAGGACCGTTGGGGTCGAACCCATAACCTCCTCCCACTTAACACAATTCCTTAACCACTGCACCATGCACGCTGCTTGTGATGAAGATTTTGCGAAGATTTTTTTTAATGAGGATGCCATCAGTTACCCAAGGTGCAAACCTTGGTCGGGTCCGAGGCCTATTTAAGACCAAGCTCGAATCCTGAGATGGACACACATCCTGAGGTCAACAAAGATCTCGAGGCAGAGTATGATGTGCGAGGTATTGATGAATCAAAGTGTGTTCCATAGAAATCCATTTTTTTGGTGTTTTCTAGATTTTCATGCCATGGAGTACCATGTCCAAGCATAGGCATGTTCATACTCATTTTTATCATTTTCTTGAGAGGAGCACGATGATGACGTTATTTTTGTGCTAAGATGTTGTCTATAAAAGTATTAGTCCATATTTCCATTAATGAGCGCCATAGTGCATTGTTTAGCATATAAAGAGGGTAAAATTGAGCCAATTCAAAATATGGTGAATATTATATTCATTTTTCTTAGAATTTCTTAAGGAATTCAATGGTAAACTCTGTATTTGATTTTGAGCAATGGAATTGAAGAGTGACTTCAAATTTGTCTTCGTAAGTCCATTTTGTATTTTAATTTGACATTTTGATATTATGAAAAGAAGTGCCACTATTTAAAAGGGAACTCAGAGATGTAGTAAAATCTATCAACAATATTGTATTTTGAGTTCTTTATTTTCTACTATGATATCTCATTATTCTTCAAGTTATTCAAATTTTTGTGAGATTTTGGATAATAAGCACATCATCATGCGTTATGCAAATCACCTTAGCACAATAAAGAATTATTCTAAATTAGGTTAGATTATAATATGGGTTTTTAAAGATTAAGATTGGTATCTAAGGATTTTTAGATCAAGTGGTATCAAATCTAGTTTTGACGTGTATTTTCAAGTTGATGTGACAAGGTCCAAGACTTAAGTTGGTGAATGTTTTGAAGGATCTCAATATATATATTTTGTTGTAGAAGACAACATGAGTAAAGTTGTCATGAAGTTAAGGATACATAAGAACATTAACCAACATATTTAGAAGGAGAATTATGAATTAAGGATGGAACTACAATCTCTCTCAAGGAGAAGAAGAATCTTCAATATCAATTGATATGTCATGAGGAATTCCATAGAGGTATTTTTCATGAGTTGGAAAGAAATTCATAAACTAAGGATCAGACATTGGCATCATTCCATGAAGCTGGGAAGGTAGAGAATGAAAAGTATCGAATGTAAGAGAAACTAGTTCCTTCAAAAGGAATGATCGAGAAAGATGATTCCTCGTATTCTTGTTTTACCCATCAAGATGGAGAATGCTAAAGGACGATTGAAGTAAGGAGAACTTAAGATGAATAGGTCCTTCATAAGAAATTATTCTTACCTTCTATCCTAGGGAAAGGTAACTTATGTAAGACATCTCCAGGAAGATATGTGCATTTTGAAGAGAAAATGAAGAGATTTCCCACCGATAAGATTGGTATATTGTCTACCTATCCATTTGCTTCATGTCGAACTAGTAACCATAATATGGAAAATTTTTGAAGAATACAATTTGTGCAAGAAAACACATCTAAGAAGAAGGCCAAAGGTAAAGGTCATTTCTCAAAACAAAGGAAAAGGGAGAATGACAAGAAGGGATCGTGGTTCCAAGATGGGAATAAGATACTCTTCTCTTAATATGGTAAGAGTGGAAATCAGATAGAGAAGCGTTGGGTGCTTTATCCACACTTATGTCCAAAAGAGAACCAGAAAGAAGTAAGGGCACTTGCAAGAAGAAAGGTAGCAGCTCCAAGTGAAGTTAATAGTTTTGTTGAAAGATTCAGGAAATAATACTTCTTAATGGATGGTCTTAATAGTGTGACATATGAAGAAATCAAGGCATGGTTCGTGGAAAATGGATCATCTCACCACATGAAAAGGATGTGATTAGTATTCCTAACTTTATCAGCGATTGACACAGATTGATATGTAGGTTCTGCAGCTAACACCAAACAAGTAATAAGATGGTTTGGATATGTAATATTCTAGCTCAAGTCGGGAGGATTTATGAGAATAGAACATATGTTATATGTTCTAGATTTGAAAGTAAACCTACTCTTAGTTGCAACTTTTGAAGATGAAGGATATGCAGTTTTGTTCTAGGATGGCCACGTATTGGTGTATTCAAGGGAAGCTACTCAATACACAACAATAGTGCTTGGTGTTCAGAAGGAAATGTTATATAGGTTATTTATAAGACTTATAATTGGGTCAAATGGTTTCTTGGACTCAACATCAGTGTTAGAAGAATTGTCAGAGATAGGAAGTTGTGAGACTCCTTCCATTACTAAGGGAAGAATGAGTCCATGAATAAAACCATCCATTAGAAAATATTTCATTGTAAATATGTATACTTGTAAAAAAATTCAAGTCAATATGTATATGTTGATATCTTCTAAATCTATTTCTCTTGTTCTATTAGAAGGATTGTAAGCCACTCATTAGAGAATGTTAAGAGTTAGAGGAGTCTTGTAAGATTTATATATAGCCACTTTATACATTTTTAAGAGTGAGAGGAATTTGTAAATATTTCTATATAGCCACCTTATTCTAGAGTGAGATAAGTCTTATAGGGATTTCTATATAGCTTCTCTTTAAAAAATTATAAGAGTGGGAGGGATCTTGTAGATATTTATAAGCCTTTTGACAGTAGTGAAAATAATAGTAATTGTCTTATTATCAGCTAAAGAACTGCATATGGAAAGAATTTTCTAAGTTAACATTCTTATTCTAAAGTACCAAAGGTGAAGGAAAAGAATGATGTAGGCAATTGGAACATGTATATCGAGAGCGGGAAGAGCATCAAGGTCATGTAAATCTTCCTAGAGCTGCTAAAAGGAAAAAAGTTTATTTGTAAAGATAAGAGGTATATACTTGTAAAGATGTATACTATAAGCATCTTCAAGATATTATGTCATGTTCATGTAGATGTATACCTTGATCAGGAGAAGGTCAAATAGTACAAATGTTTGTGGAAGACATGTTTAGAGTTTCTTCCAGGGAAGGAGAGAGAAAATGAATAGGTAATTCATTCAGAGACTCCTACAAATACATCAGTAGTACATGAACAATGAGTTCATATGGGCAAGGAATATATCAAAATTCAACTTGGTTTCATGATTTCCGATATAGACTATATTCAAAAAAGAAGGAGATGGGAGTGGATTTTGAGTACAAGATTCATATTTAGATATTACGAAGATTCAGTGAGCATAATTTTGTTATGAGGAAATATATGAGCCACAAACAAAGCTATATTTAATTAGCGTGAGTTGCTAAAGAGCCATATTCAGAGCCATATTCCAGAAAAGAAGACAAAATTACACTAATCTAGTATCCAAGATCCAAGATCCAAGATGAAAATTTAGTCCAAGAATATTCAACATGGTGAAAGAGTGAAAGTAGCTTCATCATCACTAAGTTATTGAATAAGAGAATTTTAGTAAGGTGGAAGAGTGAGTAAGAGTTATCATCACTAAGTTGTTGAAATATTCATACTTTTGGAGGACCAAAAGTTCTTCGGTGGGAAGTTGCAATCCAGGAGGATCTAGAATTCTCATAGAGGTCCAAGAAGATACAAAATGCTTATGTAGGTCCAGGAGGATCCAAAAAAACTTAAATTTTGATCATCTCAAATGTTATCGAAAAGGAATTCATTGCGTAGAGCTTATCTATAGATTTCTAACCATGCACAAATTGCCTCAAATGAAGTTCATATGAAAACATTATAGTCGGTCAAAGTTGTGGTCAAACAATCAAAGTCAAGGTGAAATATGTCACCACTAAAAGGGTGATACATGTCACGACCATACAACCTGTACAATGCTGATGTGGAAGCACCACAAGATGTCATGTGGCATACCATGCAAATCACTGGGAAGGTGACAAGGCAACGTATAACATAAGTGGTTCAATTAGAATTTGACATATGGCAATGTTGGCACGGGTGGACCAATGAGAGACTGCCACGTGGAATCCACCCATTGGCCCTTTATGGTTTTGGTTTATCAAAGTTATGATGGATCAACAACGATCAAATCTCTAACCTCGTGCAAACAATGGAAATGACTTACCATTGCACCACATGGTTGTCACTTAACTGTATGTGTCATCACATATATTTGTTGTTTTTTAAATGTATAGTCAGTCAAAAAAGGAGTCTAGGGCTAAGCCCTCAACCCATGCTATATATGTATTACAATGTAACTGTAACCCAAAGTTCACAGGGGTAACAAAAATATGCCAACAAACAAAAACAACAAACCCTATCATATAATTTAAAACCATGTTCCAAAGGGGGAGAGGTGCACGAGGGTTGAACCTGTAACCTCTTCCCACCTAACACAATTCCTTAACCAATTCATCATGTTGCCACTTGTGGAGGAGATTCTGCGCAGACAGATTTTAATGCATATGCCATCGGTTACCCAAGGTGTGGACCTTGGTCAAGTCCATGGCTTATTTAAGACCAAGACCAGATCCTGAGAAGAACACACATCCCGAGGTAATAAAATATCCCGAGGGAGGGTGCAAAGTACAAGGTATATATGTATCGAAGTATGTTCTAGAGAAATCCAAGTTTTTTATGTTGTCTAGATTTGCATGCCATGGAATACCATGTCCAAACATAGGCATGTCCATACTCGTTTTTCTCATTTTCTCGAGAGGAGCATGATTTTGATGCTATTTTTGTGCTAAGACATTTCCTATGAAATTATTAGTCCATATTTCCATTAATGAGCTCCATAGTGCATCATTTGTCATGTAAAGAGGGTAAAGTTGAGGCAGTTTAGAATATGGTCAATATTATACTCAGTTTTGTCAGAATTTTGCAAGGAATTCAATGGTAAACTCTATATTTGAGTTTGAATAGTGGAATTGAAGATTGACTTAAATTTTTTATTTATAAGTCAATTTTGTATTGTAATTTGACCTTTTGAGATTATGAAAAGTAGTCTCACTATTTAAAAGGGAACTCATAGATGTAGTAAACTCTGTCATCAATATTGTATTTTGAGTTCTTTTATTTTCTACTATGTTATCTCATTATTCTTTAAGTTACTCATCATTTTTGTGATATTTTGGATAATAAGCACATCATCGTGTGTTCTGCAAATCACCTCAATACGATCAATAATTATTTTGAATTAGGTTAGATGCTAATATGGGTTTTTAAAGATTAAGATTGGTATCTAAGGATTTTCAGATCACTATGAAAAACAATTCAGTTCATTAGTTAATTGAAGAAATGATACAAAGGAAATTAATCCTCTATATTTATTACTACAAATTATACAAGGAAATTAATGATACAAAAGAAATTATACAAAGGAAACTAATATTGCAAATTATCAAGTGAAATGAATTTAGCAATAACGCACTGAAAACCAATTTCAAAACAGGGAGATAACTTGAAGTCATATACTTTGTTTGATTATGTGTGATTTATCTATTAGTATTTGCACATTAAAACCATTATAATATTAAGATATATAAAATGTAAAAAACCCGTGAGCTCTAAAATTCCTCAAGGTCTCACTTTTACTGCAATACCTCCAATTAAAGATTTTCATGGTCTCCAATTTCAACCTCCATTTCCATATGATCAATATAAAAAATGGAAAAGTGCTCCAGTGTGTGTAGGAGAAAAGCATAGGAATATAGATTGAGATCAATATATTCCTCATATCACTTCTTAATGATATGTTGTTGTATATATGTTATTCAATATCTTAACAAATCCATTTTGTTATTATTCAACATCTTCATCACTAAACATTGTTACTTTGTTATTATTTGGATTCATAATGATGTAAGTTTCAAATTATCAAGTTCATCTTAAACATATACATACAGATAAATATTATCATATAAAAATTTCACGTTCCTCCCCCTGACTCAAACCAACGTAGATCCATATTAACACCAGATCTATCATGTACTGAGAGGGATCAAATCCCTCGAGGTGCAAACCTTTTCTCAAATTTTTCACTCTAAAAGGAGGTTCACACCTCGAGGTATTTGATCTCTCTCGACACATGAAAAATCCAGAGTTAATATGGATCTATGTTGGTTCTATGAATCATCTACAATAGTTTTTTAGATTCAATGGTTTAAAACCTCCTGCATCAAACTTATACTAGTTTATGTACTTGACCTAGATAAAGAAGTGTGAGGTATAACTATACTCCAGGTTTCTTTATTACTTAATTTTCAAACCTTGTTGATGATAAGAAAATTCTTGAGGAGGGTCTCTATTTATAGGGAAGAGAGGGTATTTTCATTACCCCATGCTTCCCATAGTTTGACTCTCCAACGTATGTGTCACCAAAATGTCAATTTCAATTTTCCTTCTAAATTTGGAATTATGTTTTTGGCATCTATTATTTTTTGAAGAAATGAGGAATACCTTGGGCAATGAATGACATAGAAACATATTTTGAGTGAATTAAGTCGATTTTTTTCATATATGATAGAACATGTGATCTATAAATTTCCATGGATATTCCATTGCAATAGATCATCAAAACAGATATGTTGTATCCAAAAACAATGCCATGACATTTTTCTAGCTTAGGAAAATTCAATGGGACCCCCCTTACTAAATTTCTACCTAACCTGATACCTAAGGCGCACTGTCTTCTAAGATTTGGCTATCACAAGTCGTGGAGGTTTGCTGGCCCTATTATTTGTCACTAAGCTCTCTTAGATTTTCCTGAACTGTCATATCTAACCTTTTACGGGGACTTAATCCAAACCTATGAAGCTAGTGTGAATCTTCAACCAACTAATATAACATTTCATACCCAGACCCCTTATATTCGTTTCTAACTTACTGGTAGAGGTTCCTCAATAAGTCATCTAACTACTTTTGTCTACTCGCCCATGAAGCACAAGCTTGCATGAAATTTTTCATGGGAATTTTTTAACAAGAATGCCTATTTACTGGACATCACAACTTCCTTCTATACATAAGGCACAAAACTTCATAGAAAATGTTTCTCACATATATTCGTGCAAACCCACCAAATGAAATTAGTTATATTCCCATCGATCACATTCCCGCATAACCTACGTTACGTTTTCATTGAGGTACGATAATCCTAAATGGTATCCACATGCTATGTTTGAAAAACATATGAGGAAGACCCCACAAAGTATCTCAATGCTACAACATTATCCACTTGTTGATTAATCCATACGCTTCATTCCGTGAAGACATGAAGAATCACTAATGCAGAAGATTTCTACTCGGCAGACACAATGAAACACCTCTCACATTCATGAGCTACAAAATGCAAAGGTTATATTCCCGCAAACCTGTATTATTAAAATGGTGCTCAATCGTGTTATTTTAACCACCTATGAAATAACTACCAAGAATTAAATGCATTAATGTCTCAACGTTTAATAGGTTGGGTATAGGGTCATTCACATGATTTGTATTAACAAATAGGGTTATATGAAGGCCAAGTATTTATGTGTCATATTTCTCATGTCATTGCTTAAGGTTTGCGAATTGAAGATGTGCATTTGATAAACCTAAATGAACTTATGTATTCATGAATCCTACAAGTTGAAGCGAAATGAAAATGTCTAAACATGTCGATCGGAAAGAAATAGCTCCATAGTTAGCCATGGTTCCTTGAACAAGCAATAAACATGCAATGAAAGTATTATACACTAGCCACAATATCGACCTTCAGTGTTTTTGCACATGGGAAGAGATATAGAGTAAGTTTTGCAATGGGGAGTTCCCATAGAATGACCCAGACCTTAGAATATATAATAACATATAGCAAAGTGGCATAGATACCATTGTTGCTCGGCCTACAATCCTACCTTACAATGAAATTCTCAGGTGTTCTTATGAGGATGTAAACACACAGGAGCAAAACATCACCAACAAGAAAGGAAGTGTTATATCCCCTCTAAATCCAAACAGTTTTCATAGGATCTACAAGTTGTTGAAACCATTGGTATTTCTAAATAAGGGATTCATGGAAACCTTCGCTAAATAAATCATGAAGCCATTGGATATTCATTAGGACTGGTGGGATGAGGAAACTCCCTTTGTCTCTAAGCTCAACAGTGTATAGAATACCCAATATTTCAAGCCCCCATATTAATTTCTAATTTCTATGATATACACAATGAATGGGGAGAAGGATTGCATACACTTTAAGTAGGAATGGATAGCCATGGCTCATGCAATGTTCAACTGGGTGATGATATTATCGACCAACATCTTCCTCAACATCCAAGAGACCCAAAAAGGCACCCAATTGAGTTTTTGTATGTCTTCCTTTCTCATTGATGTTATTTTCGTGTATGTCCCTAACCCAAAAATGAAGTTGGATTGGAACTTGGAATCACCCCCTATTCATTTATATTGCTCTAAGTTCTAGACAAGACAATATCATGAGTACTTCTATCAAATATGTGATTAATTTAATACACCATTGTATCAATGGTTTTTTAGCCATACCCTGTAGAGGATATCAATGAAAGCATTAGAAACCATGTAGGAAATAGTAGATTGGTACTTTGAGAAGAAGTATACCTACATTCATGTTAACAAATGTAATATTCTACCACATAAGCTATACAGGTACGTCTTGGATAAAATTTTGGCCCGTGAGGTAGCATACCAAATGGTTGAAATTGGTATACCAATGACCTTGTGAACATAGAAAAAGAAAAGTTGGCCCAACTTCCCAATCAAGTTGGCGAAATTCACATTAACAAACATCCCACATGTGAGGAAGGAGGTCATAGATCTTAAAGCACCGATATTTTGTACATGTATAATAAAAAAATACGACCCCATAAATGTCATGTATAAACACTAAAAATCCTTGAAGATGATGCTACTCTTCAAGCATGAAACAAGAGAAGAATAGAGACGCTTATATAAGGCCAGATCATACGAACAAGTGTTGGCCCGCATAGCACGTACATACCAAGTTGACTCTTTTCTAGCATAACAAGAAGAAAAGAAAATCCAATTTCATGAAAAGCTGCAGAAAATAATAAGGGACACTCATGAGAATATGCATGTAGATAAAAGATCCCCGAAAGAAAAATAATAAGAGTTGATAAGGAAATCCTTTTATGTGGAAGAAAGGGAAAAACAAAAAAAACAACAAGGAAAATTGTTGAAAGAGATCGAAGCAGCTTGAAATGCCACAAAAGAAGAACAAGCCTGAAAGGCCATGGAAGAATCCAAAGCCCGCAAATCTATGAAAGACTCAAAACCCCACAAAGACCACAAAATATGAAAATATCATGCAAATCCGTGGAGGATGAAGCTACCCACGAAGCCATGGAAAATAAAAGAGATATGTCTGAAGAAGCTTCCCACTAGGTTGATGAGGAAAGGGAAAGGATTGTAACAGAAGCACACAAAGTTGTAGAGTTGAAGAGGAAGGAGAAAGAGGAGAGACGTAGAATGTCTACCCCCAGATCGACCAAGGAAGTGTCAATTTTAACCTATCCTCTTAATCCATGAACTCCCTTGAACATGATATCTTTCGATTTATCATATTCGGACCTAAAAATGTTAGAATTCGGCGATGAAGTAATCGTTGTAGGGAAGTTTAACTACAACAATTTAAAACAAGGAATCATGAGGAGGCCATTGAATCGATAGAAAACAAGAGAGATCTTTGAAAAAAGAGATCCAAAAGAAATCTTAATTGGAGCATAACTAAAGAGAACCCATAGAAGGAAGCAACAGAAATGAAAACAACATTAAATGTGTTTTTAGGAGAAAACACTCTCATGGTCAACAAGCTCAATTGTAGGGTAGAAGAATATAGGAGAAAAGTAGCAAGCCTAGAGCAATAGTTACAAAAATAGAGATAGGTATTAGAATGTGAATTATAGGTCAAGGAAGAAGAGATAGACCAACTACATGCAAAAGAAATTGAGAACACGAGGCATAGATACACTCATGAGATATTAGGCCTGAAAGCAAAAGGGAAAGAAAAATACCAACTAGATGAACAAGACATGATATATGTCCTAGAAGAAGAAATGAAACTAGTTCAACCAAAAGGGAAAAATGAGTGAAATAAATTCCTATCCATGTTTAAGGAAGAAGTTGTTGAAGTTAATGAGAAGCTAAAAGAAGCATAGGTCAATTTAGTTATGGAGTTGAAGGAAATCTATGCCTACAATGAATATTAAATTGAAAAACCAATTGATCATGGAGAAATCAATGGCCAATATGAGGATATGGAACAAGCATTCAAAAAGATAAAAAAGTTAGCATAATGCATACAAGACAACCCATGCAACAATGATTAGGTTTACTAGGAGGGAAGAAGACAAGTCTTGAATGATGTTGAATAGATGGAAGAACACTTTCCTTGACATGCAAGGGACAATAAGAAGTGTTAAACATGAATATTGAAGGATGTGGACTAAAAAAGATGAAGTCTTGGATATGTTCTACATTCCATTAAATGAGGAACTAGACATAGTGGGACCAAGTGAAGCTAGGGAAGAACAAGTGTCAACCTTTAGAGAGAATACCAACTAGGAAATATAAGGGTTGGACATAATCAACATGGAAACCATCAATCAATATATGATCTATCCAATGAAGTGTATTCTAGCGATAGAAGATTTTGTAAAGATCAGAATGAAATACTTGAAGACATAGATCATTGGAAGGTTATGTGATGGTGAACTAAAGCTTGAATAAATAAAATCAAACAGGATAAGCAAGATCAACTAAGCATACAAATTATGGTCCAACTTTGTAGATCATCCAAATTCAGGAAATGCTTGGCATTCCCTCTTTTTTGTAAATTTTGTAATTCAAAAGTCTGAGTATTGGAGAATGAGAAACAAAATGAAGTAATTGTTATATAAAATGATGAAAGTTACATAATGCAAAGAGACTCTATTATCTTATAAAAGAGAGCTCCTAATTCAATACAAGGACTTTTGTGAATTATACATATGGATGGTACTATTATCTCTCTATGAATAAGAAGTACAAGGCATTTCATATCATAAGTGTTGTCAAATGTATTATGGAATTTTCTACTAATATGTTTGTTGTGGGTCTTTCTGAATGCTTTTCATATGAATTATTTCTATGTGTCATGTTTAGGATTACTCATACAGTTATGATTCATGATGAATACAACATTGATATTATAGGCTTTATCTACAATTAATTGTGATTAAATATGTGATTTCATTATTTTAATGTGTTGTTTATTGGTATTAACTGTTTCAACTTTCAATAACACTATTTTTAATTGTATTCATTCTTATTAGTATTTCTCCTGATCGGGAGAGGTTAAAGTAGAATATATATAGATTAAAAATTTTAATTTTATTTCTTCTGTAGATAATTAGATCAAGATTTAGATAAAATCGGTGAGAAGCAATCCAATTTTCTTCTCCATCTCAAATAACCTAGTGGCAACCAGGCCCACATACTGGTCGGAAATGTTATTCCAAACATGAGCAAGCCTAATTGGGGCTTTCCATTGGGAACTCTCCCTTACCAACTTAACATGATAATTCGACCCATCAACAAGATCTTATAATGTTTTGGAATCTTCTTGCTATGTACTATTGTGCTCAACATTGCAGAATTAATATTTATAACTTTAACATGAAAATTATTGAGATAAGCTAAAAATTGAAATGAAAGAGACAAGAAATGAAACAACATCCACACAATGAACAAAATGTGTACCACGGGAAAACCCGATATGAGAAAAACCCATCTAGAAAGTGAGGCATATGCTTCTCTCTTTTATACTCAATTATGAAATATGAATGCAAAGAAATGGTCACTCACTATGAAGATACCATGGAAATTGTGGCCAATATGGATACTAAAGGATCTCCTTCGTATTCTTATCCCCCTCAATATCCCACTCTCAATGATATATACTCCTATGGAACAATACTTGATATAATAAGAATGGAAACCATACCTTTCTTATCCATCTAGGGTTAAGATTAGGGTTTTTTCATGCCTCAACCTCCAATTATTGTTAGGGTTTTGGACCATCTAGAGTAACATTGAAACTCCATACATGTCTAGGTCCACACGTGTGAGTAATGTAAGTTGACATGGCATCCACTTGGTACCATGATGGTCAACAATATAGGTCAACTCGCGAGAGCTATAACTTTCACATACAAACTTCTATTGAGGTGATTTTTTCACCACTAGAAAGATATTCAAATGTACAAAAACATCAAGAGATTGTGAGCTACACTCACAAGGTTTTAACTCCTAAAATGATCGTTTAAGGACTCAAATAGGATCTAGAAGGTTCTAGACCCCAAATCTTCAAAGCAGGAAGTACCCCTCAAATGGGACCTACAAGTCATTAACTTCAATTTCCCACCCAAAGAGTATCAAAATAGATGAAAAATTATATGATGATCCATTCTAAATCATACCTCCCCATTTAGGGAGTTTCTTGGTCCCCAAAATATTTTACTAAAGGAGATGAGAGAAATTTTCCTTAATCTTGTCTTGGGAGTATCATTTAGCCTTGCTTAGAAGTTGTCTTTTTATCCCAACATGCCATAGTTCATACTTCTGTCAGTTGTTTTTTCTCCACTTATTCTATAAAACTATATCTTCTACTAACTCTACTTGAGGTTCTAGTCCTAATTCCTCTATGGTAGGAAAGACTTGTTCATAATTTTCTTGATCCAACATGGAAGGTTCATAGAGTTTTAGATTCTCTACATTTATACTGAGTAATTGTGCATAAATGAGAATAAACTAAATATATAGGCGTTATCACCCACCCTCTCCAACTCTTCAAACGGACCATACCACAGAGCCTTGATTTTCATACCAAGACCATATATCTTTTCTTTGTTTAGATACAACCAAACTTTGTCACCTACCTTGAATGTTTTCTCAATCCTCTACAATAGATCATGTCGAGCCTTGTACCTTTCTTGTGACTTATTCAATGTCTCTTGTACTTGCAAATGGATATGTTAATGTTGTAAACAAATTTTTTAGCCTTTAATGCTTATGCTACAATGTCTTACTTCACTCCTCTTTCATATCCATATACAACATCTAAGACAAAGGTTGCAAATACCCAAAACAAATTTTGAAAGGGGACTTAACGGTAGAAGTATGTGATACTTTGTTATAAGAGTTTTGAATATAAACCAAATTTCCATCATAGGTCCTTGAATGGTTCTATTGTAACATCTCAAAAGTTGAGCCAATATCATATTCACTATTTCTATCCTTCCATATGTCTAGTGGAAATCTATTGATCTCTTCAACTTGGAGAAATCTAGCATTTCTATTTGAGATGATTCTCCTTGGTATCCAAAGTGTGCCCATATACTTTTAAAAAAACATGTTTGGTGCATCTTATTCGTTGATAATCTTTTTACAAAACATACTTAAAGAAGCAAACAATAGTTTCAAACAAGAATAACAATCTCTATCCAAAAATACAAATTAAATAATCAAATATTTCCTTGAAGAAAGAAAAGAAAACAAAAATACTAAAACTTCTTCTTTGAAAATGGTAATTGTAAATAAAACCTTACCAAAAATAATAAAAATATTTCATAAATCCGACAACTATGATTCTAATAAGGTGTGAGTACTATATAAAAATCCTTAAAATACAAGTTCTACAATTAATCACTCTAAAACCTTCTACACAAAGTAGCATGAAATTAAAAAAATAAAATAAAAAATGTAGAATCATAAATTATTTTTTAAATAAATGTCCATTTAATATTGAATGTAATATTTACATTATTAATGCAATTTCCATTCACTCTTGAAACAAAAATATGATTTTCTTTTTTTTAAAAGAATTTAACGTTTCTTAAAGATAAGAATAATTATCTTCCACGCATATCCTTTTGAAGGAAAACGTTTTTCAAAAGAAGCTTTGAACTTTCATTAGAAGATAGTTATATTTGAAGTGTACACAGAAGAATGTTCAGTTATTATTTCTGACTTTGTCTCGTTGGTATTGGATGTATAACCAACTAAACCCACTAGAAACTCAACAGAAAAAAATGTTAAGTTATTATTTCTGACTTTGTCTGTATTGGATGTATAACCAACCAAACTTATAGAAATTAATTTAAATGGTTAAAAATAATGTTTATTTTAAATTTTAGTYGGGAATTTGTTAARATTTCTCTCAACCACAATCTCCACTATTCTGTATTGGATGTATAACCAACCAAACTCRTAGAAATTAATTTAAATGGTTAAAAATAATGTTTATTTTAAATTTTAGTTGGGAATTTGTTAAGATATTYTCTCAACCACAATCTCCACTATTGAAATAAGTTACATCTTAAAACAATATTATAAACCTATTTATATTAGGTAATAATAATACGATTGTAGTTTTAAAACAATATTGTAAATTTATTTAAACGATATTGTAAACTTATTTATATTGAGTAATAGTAATACGAATATAGTTTTTGTGTGAAATATGTTTTTTATGTTGAAAGACGTACACCTATTGATCATGGGCATATTTAATAGGTTTTTAGTGCTTAATCAGTTTTATATGGACAAGATTAAATATTGATGGAATATTCTTAGTAGTCCCAATAAATTAATGGTTGTGATTTCAACCACTAACTTCCTCACTATTATAAAGACATTAGTTTACATGTTTATTTTTTTACTTTTACTTAATCATATTTAAAATTTACTATGGTGGCTACCTGATTGCCAGGTATGAGTGATTAGGGTTTCATTTTCTATGCAAACCTAAACCTTTGGCTTTCACCAGCCACGTTCTGGACACACTGCCTCCTTCCAGTCAACTCCTTCCGACTCCTTCCGTCCACCTCTGAGCGTTTCTTTTTCCCAACAATTCAGGGTTTGCACAAGCCCGTCCTTTCAACATTCACCAACCACAAATTTGTGGCTATGCTAATTTAAGTTCAACGACTCCTTCGTCACCCTCAAGCACAAGTTCATGTAGGCATTGGATCATTACATTGACTTTTATGAGGATTCAGTACTCAAAGTAAATAAATCACATATACGAGCAATATTGGGACTGGTCTGGCTGACCGGGTACCATCCGTCAAAGATTGGGACTAGGAAAGGGATATAGTTGGGCCTCTAATAAGGTGGCCCATGAAAATTGAGATTGAGATTCCTTCATACTTAAAATTGAGATTCTTAACAAGCGTAATATCTATGATGGTAGTTTTAATTTCATAGTTAATTTTAATATAAATTTTGGGGCGTAGTTATGTAAAAAAATCATGTTTTATAATTATATGAAATATTAATTTAAAATAAAATAAAAACAACAATAACAATGAGTTGTTGGAAGTAGATTGTGTAAAACAATTTACTTTTTGAAATTTCAATCACAATACTATCTTTACGGAAGTTTTTGAATAATTTTGCATAATAACAAAAAGGTTTTTTAATAATTTTGTATAATTAAAATTTAAGCAATAATAATTACATAATTAAAATTCAATTTAATAACAGGTTTCATCAATCAAAATTTTGAAACAGAGTGGAAGTAATATAAAACTTTATCAAAAGAAACTTTAAACATATAAAATTTTATGAAAGAAATTTTCCAAAAAAATCCTACATTGATCAAAATGTTCTCTTACATCCAATGGGTCAATATGGATCATTATTATAGACATTTTAACACCATAAATATGTCCACATTAGGTTCAATTATATTGTTAAATTCTATCATTATTATAGATATTTTAACCTAACTAAAGCTAAGATCATATATATATATATGTCCACATTAGGTTCAATTATATTGTTAAATTTTGAATGTGAATTAAGTTTAGAAACATAATAAAAGAAGAATTAAGTCTTACATAATACAAAACTAAACTAAAAATAATACAACTTTTAAGGATAATTAAGGAAATTGTTTAGTATAATTTTCCAATCTAAACCAAAAGTAAATTAATAGATGATGGCAATGCAATATGATTTATTTTTGTATTTTTATATGGGAAATTATATGATTATCGTTGGGTTTTACACATTTTCAAGATAAATACAAAACATATAATAGACCTTGTAAGTGTAATCTAGTCAAGTTGTTCAAATATTTAAGAATAGCCCATCAAACATGTCACACACCTACCACTTAAGTTATGTCAAGTATGCAATGACACAAGAAAATGTCTCTTGTCAACAGTATAGGTTCATTCAACAAAATGGTCGAATCAGATCTACAATAAGGATGGAACCTACAACACTATGGATTGTATGGATGCTACATGATCTTATAATTCCTCTATGCTTCTTTAATATATCACTCATAAATACTTTTCTCGACTATGGGGTTACAATAAACAATACAATAAGGATGGAACCCCTTCCTTTCCTAGTGACTTTATATTTAATATAGCCTAATAGTCATCTAGTTTTAGGGTTAGGGTTTTACATGCCTTGACTCCCAAAGGGTTATGGTTTTCGACCATCCAAAATCTTCTTGAATGTCCACATGTGACTAACTCCACATGTGTGAGTAATGGAACCTAATGTGACATCCAAACGATATCATGGTGGTTAATGGGCTACACTAACTTGAGAGAGGCATAACTTACTCATGTAAACTATGATTGAGGTGATATTCACACCATTGGAAATATCTCAATGTGCAGAACAATGTTGAGAGAATGGGAATTTTTTTTACAATTTTTTGACCCCAAAAAGGCTATTTTAGGGATTAAATAGGATCCATAATTTTTTGGACCACAATCACCAAAGCGAGAACTACCTCTAAAATGGGTGCTACAAGCCAATAGCTCCAATTTTTCAACCTAGAAAGTACCAAAAAAAATGTAAATTTATATAATGATCCATTTCGTATCATTCCTCCCCATTTAGGAAGGCTTTGGTCCCCAAAGTATTTTACTGAAGAAGGTGAAAAACAAATTCCTCTACCTTCTCCCTGGAGTACTACTTGACCTTGTCTAAAAGTTGGATTTTCAATCCAACTTCTTAGAGTTTTTGTTGCCCCAATTTGGCTATTTTGAACTTCTTCTGCAAAATTTTATCTTCTGCTAACTCTACCTAATATTTTGTTGCTAATTACTCTATCGTACGAAACACTTCCTCATCAGTTTCTTGGTCTAGCATGGTAGATCAAAAGGTTTCAAATTCACATTCACTATCGAGTGAATGAATATATATTGGAGTATATTGAGTCTATAGGTATTAACACCCACCTTATTTAACACTTCAAAAGGACCATATTGAATAGATTCGATATTCTTACCAAGAATTTGTACCATTTGTTCATTTGGATGCAAATAAACTCTCTCTCACACCTTCAATGTTTTCTCAATTTTATGTTGATCATCTTGGGCCTTATACTTTTCCCATGAATTCTTCAATGTGTCTTGTACTTGAAAATAAATTTTCCTGGTCCTATCAATGAACCTTTCATCTTTCAATGCTTCAAATGTGGTGTCTTCCCTCACTCCTTCTTGCTATCCGTATACAACATTTAAAGGTGAAGGTGGAAAATACCCAAAGAAAGTTTTAAAAGGGGAATTATTGTTATAAGAATGGACTATTCTACTATAAGAATGTTCAATATACATTAAATGGTCATCCCAAGTCATTGGATTATTTTGATTATAACCTCTCAAAATATAAACTATTGTCATGTTCATTGCTTTTTTTTTTCCATTTGTCCATGGATGTAAATATGTAAATCTCTTCCACTTGGTGTCCATATAATCCCAAAATATATTCCAAAAAGAACTAAGAAATTTCATATCTCTATCTAATATTTTTCTCCTCGGTATCCCAAAGTGAACCTAGACCTTTTAAAATAATGTGTTTACTGCCTCTTGTGCCTTGATGGTATTTTTAGAAGGCATGAGAATGCATATCTTACTAAACCTGTAAACCACCATAAATACATAATCATGTGCCTTCTTGGTTCTTAGGGATCCACCTAGAAATACATTTAGAAATTTTCCCATGGTCTAGTAGGTATAGGAAAGGCAGGGTATAAACCGTGTTTCCTATTACTATGTTTGATTGAACAACACGATATGCATCCTCTAATAAACTAAGATACATATTATTTCATTCTATGCTAGTACACATACCTCTATAATTTGGAAACTATATTCCCAACACCAAAATGCCTTGCAACTTTGGAGTGTCATCCTCTTTGATAAGTTGCAATATTTTACCTTTAGGAACATAGATCTTGTCTAGCCTATAGATAAATCCATCCTAGAGATGATAGGTATCCTTTTCGTCACCTTATTTTACATGAACTTGAGCTTATAGCTACTAAAATACCTATTTAAAGTCCTTATATTCTTTGTATGCCTCTTTGTATGCATCATGGGAGAAAGGCTCCATGCACATAGGAGTTCCCAAACATGTGATATTTGATGTGGTTGGACTTGAAATTATGTCAACCAACTTGTTGGTGTTATCCTTCTTATATTTGATAATATGGTGAAATTGGTGTAGAAACCTAGTCCACTTGTAGTGTCTAGTATATATTATGTTTCCCATAGAAAACTCCTAGTATTAGTGAAATTAGTAGGATTTGGCCACTTGAGCATGGCCTCCATATATATTTAGTTCCCCTCCACTAATTTCATATCCCAAATAAACCAATGACTGGTGACAAAATTCACATTTCTTAAGGTTTTCAAACAATTGATGTTTTTTTAGGGTCTCTAACACTTACATGAGAAGAGATATAAACCAATATATCATATAAGTACACCATTACAAACGAATCTAGAGAGGGATGAAATACACCATTCATCAAATGAATTAATATAGTTGGTGCACTACATAAACCAAAATCCATTACTATCCATTCATATAGTCCTTTATGTGTCTTGAAGGCGATCTTGTAGATGTATTTTTCTTTAGCTTGTACTTAGTGGTATCCCAATTTGAGATCCAAATTAGTGAAGTAATTTACATGATGCAACAACTATAGCACGTCATCGATCTTGGGTATAGGTTATTGATTCTTCAGGTAATTCTATTTAGATATTTGTAGTTGGTATAGCTATATTTTCCACCCCAGAGACTCAATGAGGACCTTCTAGTGTTTTAATGCTAATACATACCCTTTCTTCCTTGGGAAATGGATTCTTGAGTTTTTGAGGGTGGCCTTTTTTGGCATGCATGACAAGGTGTGCCCGATCTGTCCTTTCACCATTGGTAAGGTGCGACCAAAAATTTCTAGTCGCTTGTTTCACCACTAATAGAGTGGGACCACCCCTACAACCTTCTATATTTGATGAGTTTCAAGGAGATTAGTGTTCAGTTATGTGTCTATATAAAATTATGAGATCGATAGCTTTTATTGGACTCAATATTCACTAATTTCTAGAGGTATATACACATCCCCTAGCATCCTCCATTAATTTATACAAGGAAGGTGTTCCAAGGAAGGAAGGGAGGAATATTCAAGAGTAAACCTATGTTTCACATTTTCAACGTGACTCTTCTACATACAACCTTAAAATATGAGTTGGCCTTTCTTGTGTAAGGTATAAGGAGTGGTTGGGGTAAGGAGATAGGATAAATATTGAATTGGGACTCAAGGTACATACTTGATTGATGTAATGTTTTCTCCACTTATTAATATAGATAACAATATGACTTTCCTCTAGATCTAATGTATTTGATCCTAATACATGCAATGAGAAAGGAGATAATACGGTCCTTACCTTATAAATACAACCTAATATTCAAATACTATTATATATAACTCTCTCTACTCAATAAAGAACACATCTACCATTGATAAGAACATATAACTAAATACAAATAATCAATGCAGGGGAAAAACCATATAGATATATATTAATAAGTGGAGAAAACATTACATCAATCAAGAATTTACCTTGAGTCTACATTGAAGGTTCCTCCTAGCTCCTTGCTCCAACTCCTCCTTATCCCTCACACAGTAAATGCCAACTCATATCTGAAAGTTGTATGTAGAAAAGTGACTCTAAAAATTTGCAACATAAGTTTACTCTCAAGTCTTCCTCCCTTCCTCCCTCAGAATACCTTCCTTATATAGATTAATGGAGGAGGTTGGGGATGTATCTAGATATCTATAACTTAGTGAAATTTTAGTCCAATATGAGTTCCTAAGCTCATAATGAAAGATAGATAACTCACCCAATGTTGATCTCCTTGAAACTCATCAAATCTAGAAGGTTATAGGGGAAGTCACACCCTATTGGTCATGCAAAAAGTGACTGATTGCACCTTTTTATACATGCAAGGAGTGATCGCCCTAAAAAAATAAATAATTCAAGTTAGAAAAGGTATGTCTCAGCATGAAAACACCAATAGGTCCTCACTAAGTCTCTGGGGTGGAAAATATAGCTATAACAATAGTCAATACACACTCTCCAAGTACAATCCTTCTTGATTATTATAATTATAGGTGACCCACAAGGTGAGGTTCTCAATTTAGTTACTCCTTGATCCAACAGTTGTTAGAATTGTTTATTCACTTCATTTTCTTCAAGGATGTGTTGTCTCTACAACCCAATATTTGGCAATGGGAGGCCATGAAACAATTATATATCATGATCCACTTAACTCTTAGTTGGTAACCCTTTAGGATCCTAGAACAATTCTCTATGTGATTACAAAATCTCCTTCAATTAATGTTTATTCTCTTTAGTACATCCCTCTATAGATACCTTTACTTTTATCAATTCATCTCTCAATTATTTCCTTCTTAAGAAGATTAATACAAACTTCATAATAAAACTAATAAATTTCTTGTATTGATTGGAACTTACCAAAGAGGTGTTTGGTTTATCTTTAAATGAGTTCATGATGAAGGAAATTTCATCCTTGAATAGGTAGTATTGAATTTATCTCCTACTTAATATTTTATCCCTCATGTACATATAGGGGCTTTCAAACACTATACCACACAAATCAAGTGGTAATATGTTTATCTTCAATTCATCAATATAGTTTGAAATAATATAAAATTTTATCTTACACTACTTATTGACCTTGATATTTTCTTCCTTATTTACCCATCCTAATGGATATGGGTGAGGATGGTCATTAAATTCTAATCCTACCTTGCTCACTAGATCTTCTACTATGACTTTGGTCTATGAACTTGAATCAAGTAGAGAATCCACATTTGTTTTATTGATATGGATATTACTAGGGAAGTATTTATGCATCTCCTTCTCTTCGTTGGGATGGACACAACTTAGGATCACCTCCTTCTACATTGTATTGTAGACATATTTTCATATACATTTTAACTACTCTCTACTCGATTGCTTAAATACTTGGCTAGCATGTTCTTGTTCTTTCCATCCTTCTTGAAGTTATTTGGATTTATCGCTAAATATACCTTCCAACACTTATATTAGATATCAAAATTGATATTACAATGGTTACATGGTTGTTTAGATCCTTGCACTAATGTGAAGTGGTTATTGTCTTCTCATCCTTTCATTTCCACTTCTTCTTTCTCTACTTGGAAGCATCTTGGTGGTCTTTTTTCTACTTGGAATCACTTGGTTGTATTTTATTTTTACTCATAGTCTCCATATATGTTTACTTCACACAATCCTAATGAACCATCCCAGGATTAAAGAGCATCACTTTCCTCCTAAAATGATTGTGTAGACCTTCTAGATACTTGAGGAGTGCATTTGGGTTGTTGGGAGATATACCCAACATACTAGTTTATTTTTTAAACTCATTGTTGTACTCTTGAACACTTTCCCCTTTCTTCTATGAAAAGTAATGTCAATAGATGTAACATCCCAAACATCCAACTAGGATATGCCACATAAAAAATTTGAACTGTATACAAAATTAAAACATATACACGCAAAAACTCTTCCGAAAATTTAAATATATAACTTAAATAGACACATACATTCTACAAATGCATAGATTCATAAAGAATAATAATAAAAATACACATGCAACACACAGAGGAAAAACCCATAAAAATAAATTCATAAATAATATTGAAACATGTAATATAACACACAATCGACACTTATCTTGGTAAAAATATCACCAACTCCATGAACCTCCCATCCTTACACAACACTTCTCATCACTCTAAGCAGTGGGTCCCCCCAAACTAGGACTAAAATCCACCCGGGTAAAGGGATTCCTAACCAGGATGATGTATCTTAGACAACATGAAAAAAAATTGTCACATGTGCCAACTCAAAATAATAGACTACAGTCCCTCATTCCCCAAATGCCTGTCCCACCCCAGGAAGTGTGCCCCTTCTTTTCTCAACAGTCCTTTGTCTATCCCACTTCCTTTCTGAGGCTTCAACAATAGGCCAGACAGGAAGTCTCAGAGCCCTGTAGATGCAATTTGGCACCTTCGGGAAATCAATTCCCATCAATTCTCTCACCTCAAGAGAATTGCTTATGGTCTTGAAAGCCCGCCTCTTTAGTATCCCACGGGCCTAACAAACTACCTCTTCAGTCCATCTCCCAAGATAACTAGGTAAAGATACAGGTATGGGTACGGGTATAGATATAGATACAAGTATAGGAAGGTACGAAGGACAATTGAAACCGTGAGTGAATGATGATGGAATCCTATGAAAATGAACTAAGTCCAAGCTATATGTATGCATGTTCCCAACTTGACACTTGTCATGTTGGGAACTACATTGTCCCACTTGACCCCGTCCTTAGAACTTAGGATAAAATAATTATCCATACTTTATACTTTAAGGAATATTAATATGATATTCCTTTTTGGCTTAAGCTCCCTAGCTTAGCCCCTTATCCTTAAATTTTAGTCCCCTTTCCCCAACCAGTGGAGTTTATTCCCCCATACTCTTTTATCATGGTTCGTCTACACGCAACGATGTATTATATTAATGATAAGACATATACAAAAATAGGATCACTCACCTTTAGCATCTAAGATCTCTGGCCTAATTCAACACATAAGCCTCCTAGCTTATAATAACTAGCTCACCAGCCTATAAAAAAAAACATATACACAAAAGGCTCTCTAGCCTCATAATCGTGTGCACTTAAGTTGGCTGCGTGTGGTATGTTGGAATGTGCACACTTCATAATTTTAGTGTGTGGTACATGTGCTCACTATACCATGGAAGCTGCATACAAAATGATATCAAAAATCTCACTAGCTTAACTACATTTACATTTGGAGTTTGGCCTAGGGGTATTACATTCCCCTCCACTTATTTATGAAATATATACACATATACAACCAAAATTTCAAAAATCCTAAAAATGAAGCGGGTATTCTTCCCTCATAGCATCTTCACGCTCCCAAGTTATGTCCTCGGGACCGTACCAGGTCCATTAGACCTTTACAATATCTATGGCTCGATTTTGGAGTTGTTTGATTTTCCGGTCTAGAATGTGTACCATATGTACTTGGAAAGTGCCTTCTTGCTCCACCTAAATCACATTCCAATCAATAACATGATTAGCATCAGGTATATATTTATTAAGCAATGATACATGAAATAAATTATGAATGGTCATTGATGTAGGAAAGGAAATCATATATGCTATAGGCCCAGTCCTCTCTAGGATTTCAAATGGCCCACAATAGCGAGATGCCAACTTTGAACAATATCCCAATTTCAGGGAACTTTTGTTGGCCTTTACTTTCAAGAATACATGGTCCCCCACTTTAAATTCCATGTGATTTCTTCCCTTATCAGCATAGTTGTTCTTCATGTCTTGGGTAGCATTTAAATTATATTTTATTTTCATCATTCACTCTTCCATTTCCCTGAGTAATTATGGCCCAACTACTGCTCTATTTGCTGGGTTGTCATAGGTTACCTATGTGTTTCACCTTCTTCCATAAAGTGCCTCAAATGGGCTCATCTTTAGAGATGCTTGGTACCCATTGTTATAAGAAAAATCTATTAAGTGTAGGTAGTCTTCCCATTTTGATGATTTATCCATCACATACATCTTGAACATATCCTCAATCACTTGATTCACTCTCTTTATTTTTCCAGCTGATCATGGATGATAAGTTGTGTTGAAATTCAAATTTGTTCCAAATCCATTAAATAATCCCTTCCAAAAAATTGAGGTGAATTTTGGATCTCTGTCAAACACAATTGTCTTGGATATATGATGTAATTGAGCAATGTTTGTCATATAAACATCATCAATGTTGGTTTCCTTTTGATTGAGCTTTATTGGAATAAAATGGGCAACTTTAGTAAGCTTATCCACCACTACCATAATAGAATCATGTTGCTTGTTTGTTTTGGACAATTTGGTGATGAAATCCATTGTTACAACTTCCCATTTCCACTCAATAATGGGTAATGGCTATAACAAACTAGTTGGGTGTCTATTCTCAACCTTTACCTTTTGACACTCCAAACATTTGGCAATAAAATCAACAACTTCTCTCTTCATGACTGACCAATAATATTGGCTCTTGACAACTACAATAGTTTCATGATAACTTGGGTTCCCAACATAAGGTACATTATGCATTACTCTCAATATCAAAATTTTCAATTCCTGGGAATTTGGTACATAGATTATGCCCCTGTACATGAGAACTCCATCATTTTCTAGCTTATAGTCTTAAATTTTATACTGCAAAATACCTTGTTGTAATTTTGTTACTAATTCCTTGTATTGCAAATTTGATTTTGCAACCTCCAAGATTCTGTCTTTCAAATCTGATTGGTACATGCTAATGGTTGTAGCATGCAAATCATGCACTCTTATGCTAAGTGCATCAACCACCTTGTTCTCTTTCCCTTTGATTATATCAAAGTCATATTCACTAAGAAATTCTAACCACCTGCTTTGCTTAGCATTTAGAGTTGGCTGATCAAATAAATATTTCAAACCATAATGGTTTGTCCTCAGCTCGAACCTTTTCCCCATGAGGTAGTACCTCCACTTCCTCTAGGTATGCACTATGGTTTCCAACTCCAAATCATGACAGGAATAGTGCCTTTCATGCTCCTTCAACTTCCTCGATTCATAACATACAACAAATCCATTTTGACTGAGGACTCTACCAAGTCTTTATTTACATGTATCTGTGCATACAATGAATTATTCATTAGATATGCAATCCTTAAAATTAGAGAACTGGTTAATAATTGCTTCAAGTGTTGGAAACTCTTTTCACGATCCAATGTCCACTAAAATTTCACACCCTTATTTTGCAAGGAAGTGATTGGGTGTGCAATCTTTGAGAATCCTTCAATAAATATCATATAGTATCCTGCAAGGTCCATGAATGATCTAACTTCTGTCACATTCTTTGGTGCTAACCATCTGTTGATGGGTCTCAAATCCCTAGTTCAAAATTAGGAACCAAACCTGCCACCAAGGCCCGCCCAATTAGAATCTACAGTGTTTGGAATGGAATGGTTCTCCAGATCTTGCGATCCGGCCAATTAATCGATGGGCTTTAACGTTTTCTTGTGAAGGCTCTTCCTTCAGTTTAGACTATCTTCTTTTGTATTTTCTCTTGGATGGAACCGATGTGAGGTGTAAGCTAGTATAAACCAACTTGGCAACAAAACATAATTAATTTCTAACTATTGGGGAAGAGGTTGAGCTTGGGATAACCCACTACTCAAACATGCAGACGATAATTGTATACCACAGGCCTAGTACTAATACGTTAACCATGTGAGCATCCAATTACTATTTGAGATTACTAATTATCAGGAAGAAAACATATATGCAATAGGATAACGGTAAGAAAAATAATTCATCTACCATAATCGTTCATCACATAATCACACAACGATTCATCATCTTCATCATTAAAGAAAAAAACAAAAAAACATTGCACTAGATAACTTGACAATAAATTGGACAGCTCTTACTTGTTACATCTATTCATGAAACGAGATAGGAAATCGTTATTCTCTACATCCATTCACACATGCATTTGATGAAAATAAGTTTTTGTTTGGTCCAGAAGGACTTCTCAATTCATAGCAGCTTCAAAATTATTCTTAACAACCAGAAATAAAGAGTTATTGCAACAACCATCGACCCTTAACTAATTGGCCGATGTCTTTATTTATAATGTAAAGTTTAACTAAAATTAACGGCTAAGTGCAGTTTAAGCAAAAAAAAATTCATCACGTCGCATCCTATACTAACAGTTTCTTTAATAGTCAACCCGAGATATCTTTTGAAAAGGATGATTTATCTCGTACTTAGACTAACTGATAAACATATCTTCACAAGTTTGGGCCCATGGAAATTTGTGATGTTCCATCAAAGCCATGTATATTCCTATGATGTCCATCGCATGCATATGGTACTTCACTAGACTAGATTTCAACTGCTGTAGCATGGTTCGAGCTATGATTGGATGTTCTACAAATCGTTGCACTTGCCCTGGCCTCACGTCAATCATCTTTGCAAGCTCTTCGGTCCATAGAGAATATTTTTTGGCATGCGACTCAACTACGTCGCTTAGGTTGACGAAGTTGTCAGGGGTGTTGAACTCGGGGAGCCTGATATCCTTCATTACTTTGTTGATTTTGCTTCGACATTTCTTTTGAGTTCCTCACTGAGGTTACGGAGAAAACTTTGTTCGGTAGTCAGGAGTATCTTTCCTACAATCGGGATTGAGGTAGTTTAGAAATAAATTATCAAGAAACGCATAGTAAGATGCAGACAGAAACATAATAGACCGATGCGTACCTGTAGAGCTCATTAGTCTCGATCATTTAATAATTACATGATCCCAGTTTCCCTTTTGAATGAGCTCTAATGTCCTTGTCCATGATGTTGCTCCTCTTCAGTTTGAATGAGTTACATCCACTCGCCATAGTGTGGAAAATAAATTACAACATATACGAGCGTCGAAACCATCAAAGTGGTCGATTGACCCTTGGGGTTGTTAAAATAAAATCTAGAACTCGGCTTGTGGGTAAGGATTGCACTTGGGCTTCATTCATGTTGAACATGATAAAAGAGCTAGATATTTCAACTACCGATGCAGGGATGGCATCGGGGATCAACATTCAAAAGCAAAATTAACCTGTAGTTTTCTTCATGGGTTATTATCTTCGTAAATTCCTGACGCCGAAAATATTTCGGAAGTCAGCGATCGGTGATGTTACCTTTAGCTTGTGCAACGCTTATTCTTTTAATCTCTTGTCGATGTTGAAAGGATCGATCTTTGGCAATATATTTAGTGAAGCTTATTCGCGGAGACAAGAGACCTCCTTCTGTCGACGCTGGTGAAGTTCGACGCTCAGCTATTTTAGTTTTCTCAAACGATTTTCTCCATTTTTAATCTTTCCCGATGTCGAATTTCCTAAGCGAGTTGGGGGAAACTTTATACTTTTGATTCCTTAAGTAAATGTTAGTCCCTTTTAAAGTCGAGATGATTTTCACATGTTCAAGTAGACTTTAAACAACTCAACATGAAAACATAAATGATAAGCACAGGCAACAGTTTCATACTGAAGAACAATTAGACAATCCGAAAGATCAAGTGGTACCGAAAAAGTAAAAATTTGACATAGACCTTTTTATGGTGTGTTGAGCGCTCAAAAAATGGCAATTCACTGGGCGAAAGAAGAATCTTTGTTCCTTCTGTGAGGCTCGGTTGATACGGAATCTGATGGAGAACCTTGATTGGTTTGACAATCAGAACCTTTACCTTTTCATTTGAAGTTCTCTGGTTGATTCTTCTAGGTCTTCCCATGGGGTTTTAACACTTTTCCTCCTTCATTTCCTTTGACCCTGACTCATGCCCCCTTTTTACGAAAGTTTAGCAAAGCACTCGATGTCATGAAGCCTTCAGTTACCATTACTTACTTTCTTTGGTGTCTCTCCACTTCCAGCGAGCGTCCATATCCTCGATGGAGTCACCACGACATCACAGAGCTTTCTCTGCTACCAGCAAGCATCCATAGCCCCGGAGTAGATATATGCATACCCTCTCTTACTTTTTCACTCTTTTGATAATATTGATTTATTTTAGCATGACACCCTGAGCAAGTGGGAGAGGATTATGTCTATTTATTTCGCATGGTGAGATGATCAAGGTGGATCCTTTGCTAGATTTGTTTTCTGGGTGAATGTAGTCCTTTCCATCTTTCATTCTTTCCCTTAAGGTCTTACCAAAACACCTAGAAGAAACTTCTGACGTTCCTCTAGAGTTCTTCATTTGGCAAGGTTTAGATAGAGGACTCCTGAGAGTGACCGCAGATCCTCCTATGATTCTTGTGTTTGAGCAATGAGTTAAGAACATAGTTTGCTATGTCACATGATTTGAGGTCGACCATTGTACTGCTAAAAACAACCTTCAAAGGTGCGGAAAACAAAACTGCAAAAGAAAATAAAGCAAAATCGCAAAGATCTAACCAGAACCAAAATCATAAAAACAACATACAAACAAAAAAGATTATTATTATTACCCCTTTTTTTTTAATTCAATTTCCTATTGGAAATATTTTTTTAGGTCCTGGCCATTTACTGGAAGGGCATAAGTTTTCCCGCTTAGATTCTGAAACCGATAAGTTCCTGCCCCAATCTTTTCAGCCAGTTGGAAAGGTCCAAGCCACAAATTTTGAAACTTATAATTCTTCCCTTTCGGTTTATTTTCTCTATCCCACTTTAGGACTAGGTCTCCTACTTCGAAGTTCTTCCCTTTAGCCTTATGCTTGTTGAACCATATTTTCACTATCTATTGGTGAGCTAGGAATTTTGACTTAGCCTTTTCTCTTCCTTCCTCCAACATGAGAACAGTGTTGATTCTTCATTGTATGGCCGATGAAGGCTCCTCGCTGGAATCTTGGGCTAGTTGAAGAGATGGAAGATGGAGCCCATTTGGGAGGATGGATTCTTTCCCGTAGACCAGAAAGTATGGAGAATTCCCTATAGCTTCTTTGGGTATGACTATGTCAGCCCATAAGGCGTTATGGAGTAGATTATGCCAATTCCTTTGGTTATCTGCAACTATCTTTTTTGATATCCTCACTAGGTTCTTGTTAGTTGATTTTGCCACACCCTTTCCCTGGGGATAATAATTCGTCGAGTACCTAATTATGATTCCTTTGTCCAGAGAAAATGCCTTCAAAAGGGTGGAATAAAAATAATCATCATTATCAAAAAATAGGACAGAAGGGACACCAAACCCTGTGATCAGTTGTTGTTCTATGAATTGGATCACTACCTTTTCGTTTACATGAGTCAAAGGGATAGCCTCTACCCATTTCGTGAAGTAATCGGTAGCAGTAAGAATGCACTTATGCTATCTTGAAGAGCTAGGTGTAATTTCTCCTATGATATCCAACCCCCATTGTTCAAAAGGCCTTGAGATAATCATGAGTTGGAGTGGGATTGCTTCTCTCTTCTCCTTCCCTGCACTTATTTGACAGGTTTTACAGTTTCTAGCATAGGTATGAGCATATTTGAACAAGGTGGGCCAATAATAGTCATCTCTCAGAATCTTATGAGCAGTGGTGTTTCCTGCAAAATGTCCCCCGACAGGGCCATCATGGAGCTCCTTCAACACTTTGTCTTCATATTCACATTTGAGACATCTTAATAGTACCCCATCATAATTGATCTGAAAGAGTACCAAACTTACAAGGAGATATTGTGCAGATTTTAACCCGAGAGCTCTCTTTTCCCTAGGGTTGATATTTTTCGGACAAGTCCCATGGTGTAGGAGATAAGTTAAATCCTTATAACAAGACTCATGTCGTGGGGAGATGTATGATACTTCACCACACCATAGTGCCATTTCGTTCTCCCATCTGAAATATTCATTTACTTGGTCTTGGGCATCGACTGCAAGTTTACATAACCCTTGTCCTTTTACTAGTTTGGCAAGTTTTATATCTAGATTGAATTCCTGGATTACTACCATCCAGTTCCCTCTTATTTCCTCCATTTCTTGCTGGGTAAACAAGGATCGGACTGCAGGGTGCAGAACAATCACTTTAGTGTGGTTCTTGAGGATGTAAGACCTTAAATGTTTTACTGCCTTATATACCGCATAGGCTTGTTTGTCTATAGTAGGATAATTGATCTCATCTCCTTGAATATTAGTACTCATGAATGACACTAGGGCCTCGTTGTTGTCATCATCCTTTTGAGTCAAAACTACGGCTAATGATTGGTTGGAGGAGAAAGTATAGAGGAAGAAGTCTCTATTGAAATAGGGACTTTGCAACACCGGGGGATGTGATATAGGAGCTTTGATATTGCCGAAAGCACCTTTTCGATCATCATCCCACTTAAATTCGACATCCTTGTGAATCATCTTTTGTAAGGGTTTGATGGTTTCTGTGAAATTAGGAGTGAATTTCCTCACAAAATTGATTTTCCAGAAAAAGGACTCCATAGCTTTCTTGTTATGGGGCACAGGGAGTTGAGCTATGGCCTTAATCCTTTCTAGTTCTATGCGAATGCCTGCTTGATATATAATGTGACCTAATGACTTACCTTCCTCAACACCGAAGATCGTTTTCTTAGGGTTTAAGGATATACCGTATTTCCTACACCTTTTGAAAATATGATTTAAGTGTTGAATGTTCTCTTATCTATTCTTTGAATACACTGTTACGTCATCTAGATATACTACCACACATTTATTGATTAGTCTCCAGAAATCTACGTCCATGGCCCTTTAGAAGGTCCCTCCTGCGTTAATTAACCCAAAAGGAATTCTTTTATAATTGAAGGTTCCCCACTTGGTTCAGAAGGTGGTTTTTAAATGGTCTTCCTCCGAAACCAGAACTTGGTTGTAAACTGAGAAACCGTCTAGTAGAGAGAAAATGTTCGATCTAGACACAGTCTGCATGAGTTGTTCCATTGATAGGACTGGGTAGTTTCCCTTTTCTGAATCTCTATTGAGGTTCCTAAAATCTACGCATAGGCGGATCTCTCCCGAATGTTTCTTCACTGGGACAAGATTCGCTACCCATGCGGAATGCCTAACCTGGAAAATAATCTTGGCATCTAAAAGTTTTTTAATTCATATACATGAGAGGTTCCAGGGATGGGTGATACTTTCAGAGCTTTTGTTGGAAAGGTTTTACTTCAAGTTTTAATGGGATAGTGTGTTGGATGATGTGGGTAGCATACGTTTTCAGATCCCAATAGGACCACACAAAGACATCTTGGTATTGTTTGAACAATTTAAGATAGGATTTCCTTTCCTCTTTGGATATAGTCTTGTCGTGATTCACATTCTTTGGGTTTTCTAAGGTTCCAAGATTTATAATTTCATGTAGGGGACTAGATCTACTAGTCTTTTAATTTTTAGGCCACTTGAATCGCTCTTATAGATCAAAAATATTTTCTAGATTAGCTATACCTTTCGGGATTGTGTGAGACTTTGATTTATCAATAGGTTGTCCTATCCTAGGATCGGTCTCTGTTTGTAGCCCTTGGAATACTTCATAGTCAATAGCCAAATCTTTGAAATTGTCTTGGTTCATCAAGAATTTTATGATCTGTTCATCACCTTCAAATACTTTCCAATTGGAAATGTTGTTAGGAAGCGGTTTGTAAAGCAACTCCACAGTGAATTGGGAGGATTCATAATCCTTTAGAAGCGACAACCTGGAAGTAGTTGTGGCCAAGGATTCATCAATAATATTCTTTGCCCTGGGAACTTCTCTAATGTTGAAGGCTTCAAAATGATTTATTAACCTATGCACCTCATGTTGGTAGTTCTTTAGGTGAGGAGAATTGCAATGTATAGTATTTCTTACTTGTCTAGCGATGATTTTAGAATCTCCAAAAACCCTCAATTCTTTGATATTCAAGTCTATAGCTTTCTTTAATCCTTGTACTAGAGCTTCATATTCGACAGTGTTGTTTGTACATTCAAATTCTAGCCTACAAGATAATAATTGATGTTTACCTTTAGGATTAATAAGGATGCACCCTTCTCCTAACCCTTCTTTTGATTTAGATCTGTCAAAGTACAAAGTCCACATTAGTGGACAAGAATCACTCTTTTCTTTTTCCTCATTAATTTTTTTCTCTCCTATATTTTGTTCTGTGATCTCTAACACAGGATCCTGACAGAAAAGTGTGTCTTCTATCGATATTGACGAGTTTTATTGAAAAATAATTTCAGAGTTTTGAGTGGGAGGGACATCGTACAAGAGAGGATCAAATTTTCCAAAGTGGGATTCACAGGAATAATTTCCCAAAATGGGGAAATCCGTGGACGAGGGTTCGTTTGGGGTTTCTAGATTAGTGACCATGCGTTTCAGTTACCTCTCCCTATCAATTCTGATCATGTTCTTGTATCCCTTCAGTGGTAGCCAAAGGTGTGCCTAGTCTGTACTAAAGTATCAGTTTAGATTTTCAAACCAATCTCGACTTAGTAATAACCCATAAGCCTTTGGAATATCTACCACAATGATGTCAATTACTTGCACAAACTTAGGGTGTGTTGCTATTTTGATCATTACATCTTTGAGTTCTCCCATGACCTTGACTTGGGTTCTGTCTATTTGTATGACATGTTTATCACTCTTGAGGGGAACAATGTTTAACTTTTTGCAAATAGAGAGAGGCATTACGTTGGGACAAAAGGTTTTTCCTTTTTATCTTCCGAGCAGGTGTTCACAGTTGGTTTGCTCACCATATTTTTGGGAGATAGAGTTCTTTCCTGACCACTACCCGTGGTTAGGTCTTCTACTGAGTTCAAATCTTGTAACATAAATTCCGTTTGCCAAGGAATCATGCATATGTCCATAACTGATATATTAGTCTTTAACTTCTTCAAATATTCGACTACGTTGTAATCCAATTTGGGTGATTCTCGGGTATGGATTCTTATAGGTATCTTACCAAGAGAGAAAGGTGTTTT
>ML786997.1:1133159-1163186 GCA_009831015.1 Picea engelmannii | reverse complement strand
TGTCCTTAGTGCATTATATACACATGTACATACAACATTTCAACAGTATTCAAAAAGATGTGGATACTCTACCTGCATAACATCCTCACACTCCCAAGTTGCATTCTCAAGACCGTACTAGTGCCATGGGACCTTTACTAGCTGCATGACTCGATTCTAGAGCTGTTTGATTTTCCAATCCAATATGCAAACTGGTTGCACTCAAAAGTCGCCTTCTGGCTCCACCTGGATCACATTCGAATCAATAATATGATTAACATTAGGTACATACCTTTTAAGAAATGATAAATGGAAAACATTATGAACACACAAGGATGCAGGAAATGTAAGCATATATGCGATAGGACCAATCCTCTCTAGGATTTCAAATGGCCCACAGTAGTGCGCTACCAACTTAGAAAAATTTCCCAACTTAAAGGAACTGCGTCTTTCTTTTACTTTCAAGAACACATGGTCACCCACTTTAAACTCTCTGTGGATTCTTCAATTATCTGCAAAACATTTCTACCTATCTTGGGAAACCTTTAAATTATGCCTTATCTTCACCATATTGTCCTCCATTTCCCGAAGTAGGTCTGGCCCAACCACTATGCGGTCTGCTGGGTTGTCCCAACTCACTGGTGTGTTGCACTTTCTTCCATAAAGTGTCTCAAATGGACTCATCTTTAAATATGTTTGATAACCATTGTTGTTAACAAAATCTACCAAGTGTAGGTAGTCTTCCCATTTTTATGGTTTATCCATCACATACATTCTGAGCATAGCTTCAATCACCCAATTTACCCTCTTTTTTTTTCCATCTGTCTCAAGGTGATATGTTGTGCTAAAGTTCAAATTTGTCCCAAATCCTTTCCAAAATTCGATGAGAACTTGGAATCTTTGTCATACACAATTGTCTTAGGTACACCATGCAACTTAGCAATTTATCAAATGTATATATCAACAATGTTGGTTTCCTTGTGCACTGACTTGATTGGAATAAAATGGACAACTTTAGTAAGCTTGTCCACCACTACCATAATAGAATCATGTTGTTTAGAAATCCTAAGAAGCTTAGTAATGAAATCCATGGCTATAACTTCCCATTTCCATTCAGGAATGGCCAAAGGTTGTAGCAAACCAGTTGGATGTCTATGCTCAGCCTTGACCTTTTGACATTCAATACATCTAGCAATAAAATCAACAACTTCATTTCCCATGCCTGGCCAAAAGTATTTATTTTTGACCGCTACTATTGTCTTTTAGTAGCCTAGATGTCTTGCATAAGGAACTTTATGTATCTCTAACAATAACAGATTTTTCAACTATTGAACATTTGGCACATAAAATATGCACCTATACATGAGGATTCCATCCTCTTTTATCTCATAACCTTTCAATTTCTGTTGTGGCATACCTTGTTGTAAATTCGTATTTATATCCACATAGCGTTGATCTGATTTGGAAACCTCTAAAATTCTATCACCCAAATATGATGTGTACATGCTAATGGTTGTAGAATGAATTTCATGCACCCTCCTGCTAAGTGCATCAACCACATTTTTCTTTTTTCCTCTGATATGCTTTACATCAAAGTCATATTGATTGAGGAATTCTAACCATCTGCTATGTCTAGCATTTAAAATTGGTTGTCCAAACAAATATTTCAAACCACTATGGTCTGTTCTCAGCTCAAATCTTTTACCCATGAGATAGTGCTGCCACCACTTCAAGGCATGTACTATGGTTTCCAATTCCAAGTCATGAGTAGCATAGAGCCTTTCATGCTCTTTTACCTTTCTTGATTTGTAGCACACCACATGCCCATTTTGACTAAGGACTCCATCAATCCCTTCCTTGCATGCATTTTTTCACACAACGAAGTCTTCAATCGGATTAGCAATCCTTAGTGTTGGTGCACTGGTCAACAACCTTTTCAAGTGTTGGAAACTCCTTTCACAATTCATAATCCACTCAAATCACACACCTTTCTTTTGCAAGGACATACTTGGGTGTGCATTTTTTGAGAAGCCTTCAATAAATCTTTTGTAGTAACCTACAAGTCCGATGAAAGACCTCACCTCTGCAACATTTCTTGGTGTTGGCCATTCTTCAATGGCCTTTCTCTTTTCTAGATCCAGAATTATTCCTTCCTTGGAAATAATATGACCCAAATAATGAATCTTTTGCAGGTAAAATGAGCACTTGCTCAACTTTGCATACATTTGATGCTCCTTCAATACTTGTAGCACCATCCTTAAGTGTTTCTCGTGCTCTTCTTCATACTTTGAGTAAATAAATATGCCATCCAAAAATACAATGACAAACTTATCCAAGTAATTTATGAAAACTCTATTCATCAAACACATGAAGACAGTTGGTGCATTTGACAACCCAAATGGTACCACTATGAACTCATAATGTCCATACCTCGTTTTGAAGGTAGTCTTGCTGATGTATTATTCTTTAATTCTTACTTGGTGATATCCAAATCTGAGATAAATCTTTGAAAATGTCTATGTACCTCTCAGTTGGTCAAAGAGGTCATCTATCATTGGCAAAGGATATATGTTCTTTATTGTTACTTTGTTCAAATTCTTGAAGTTGATACAAAGCCTCAATGTACCATCCTTCTTCTTCAAAAATAATATTGGAGCACCCCAAGGTGACACACTTGGGCATATATGTAATACACCTAGGTTGAACCCCAATTGTGCATATAAATGTAAATGAACATATAGGCTAGTAAGTCATGGGTAGTGATTGTAAATGTAAGTGTAATTATACATATAAGTTGGTAAGATGATGGTACAAGGTCTTTGGTTCAGTTATGCGTGCATTGAGTTAGTGCATGGGAATCTCATACCAAATAAGTGTGCACATTTAATAATGTATCGTGCACCTTGTAAGTGTGCTAGGACTGCACACTAAAGGAAGGGTGTGCACCATCCTAAGTTTCACGCACATCGACTTAAGTGCACGATATTGAGGCCAAAGAGCCTTTGTATATATGTTTGTGTTTTGAGGCTGGTGAGCCTGGATGAAAAAAGGATAGTACACCTATATTATAAATGTAATCACACAGAAATATTAATGAAAACACATCATTGCAGCAGGCCGATGTTACCCATGATTTTGGTCGTCATGATGATGTATTGATGATGGTGTACTCAGGCTCTTCATAAGAACTTTCTCCTGAGAAAAGTTACTTTCATCTCTTCCCAGAAAACTCATTTTTGAAGAAGGTTCGCAGGATGCTAATATATTTGGGTGCGAGAATGACCCATTCTCGCAGGCTGCTAATATATTTGGGTGCGAGAATGATCCATTCTCGCAGGCTGCTTTAAGCCAGGGTGCGAACTTCTCGCATTGTGTTGAATAGCCAGGGTGCGAACTCTTCCTAAAGCATGGAAAAAGATGAATTCTCGATGTTTCTAGAAGGGAATCTTCTATAAGAATGGGTTGGCATTCGAATGGTTATCCTTGTACTGGATTCCCTAATATTGTGGGATCATTCTTATCCAAGTAACTATCTCATTCTCTCCTATATATTGAAGGAATTCTCATGGAAAATGTGAAGCAAGATTCATTGGAGAATTGGTGAAAGAATTGTGTGAAGGACTTAGATTGAACAGTAGCTTGGAGACTCTAGCAAGTCTATCACGAGGATTTGATCTTCTTCATGCAAGGATTGAGCAAGTGTGTGTGTTGGAGCCAAGAGCCATTGAAAGGAAGCTTGCGACATCAAGGCGATCAGGTTGTAATATTTACTTTCAATTAATATGATACAACGACATGTCCCTTTCCCATAAAGCTATTCTCACTTTATTGTGTAATTCCTTGATCATACACATAAGTTGGCTGTTGAATATATTTTGCTATCTTCACTTTGGTTGGTTTGTGTTGTCTTGGTCTTGACCTCACGAGAGCACTGGAGCGAAGCGGGAGCAACAGAGACTCTAGGAAGCGATATTAAGGTATGTTACTTGTTCCTTCCTACTAGCTTATTCAATGGTCAAAACTTAGGGAAAGAGTAATGTCCTGTCCTATTTTGTTCTAGATCCAGGTGGATCTAGGGAGATCTGTTAGTGTCTGCACCTACCGATTAGTCCGATAACAAAATTGGTGACTCCACTGGGGAGCATCCCATTTTTCTTTGTGGCTTTTGGTGTTTTTCCGAGGCCATTTGCTCTTGTTTTACTTTTCTCCTTTCCTATCAATCTCTGAGTCTTCAGGATATCCTGATAGACCCTCTGGGTCCAGAGGCCTTTTCAAATTTTGTTTCATTTTCCAGAAATTTGACTAGTTTCAGAGGTTCTTGCACTGCACTTCACTGTAGCTTGCGAGAATCTATAGAGTTCACATCCTACATTTAGGTTCAGTGCGAGGTTATCGCACTCTGCTCAAGGGCCACCTGCGAGAATCACTAATTCTCGCACTATGTAACACTCTAAGCCTGCGAACCCATTTTTTCAAACTTTTGGATTTGAGTTTTGGCATCTTCAACTGCCCAGATTAGTCTAGGTGCCTCATAAGAGTTTCTTGGACCATTGATTGATGTCTTTCTTGTCTTCGTTTTCGAGCATGGATAGTCTTAGGATTTCCAAGGCTTTTCTTGTCACTTCTGTTTTGACTTTCGTTTCTTGACTTTTCTTGGCAAAACCATACTCTCTGTTTTCATAATTTGAGTGTGTTTGATTAGTTAAGAACCGGTGATCGGTTGAAAGTTGAGTTTTCTTGGTCTTCATCATTTGCTTATTGGTTGAAAGATCACTTTTCTTATGCAATTGAAAAGACTAGATTGCTTTGCTTGTTTTTTTTTTTCATTGAAAGAGTGGTTTGGGTTTTTTATTATTGCTTGTTCATTGGTTTTTTGATTTTCAGTACTCTCACTATCATGGTGTGGGTCCTTTTTGAAAAGTGAAAAAACGTTTTTCTTTCAAAAAATCTTTTTCGTCTTCGAAAACATTGAAAATCAATTGTTGCAATTATTGAAAAAGAAGCAATAGAGAATTGTTATTGATGCGTGATTTGTTGCATTTTCATTTTAAAGGAAATTGTATTGTAGTTCAAGGTTGATCTGGAAAATTTTCCCTTTCCCTCCCATACATAGGATTCATTGAATGACAATTGCTATATGTCATTCTCATCCATGCATTGTTGGGTAAGAGTCATACAACATAAGTTTCATCTCCATTTCCTTTGAGTAAACAACAACTCTTAATAACACTGCGCAATTGTAAAATTTATCTAGTAACTCTTTTCTAGGTCTCTATTACACCAACATTTAGCTAGGCTAGCACTTTGGAGTAGAAAGAGAGATACACTCTCCAAAAGCACAAAACACACAATAGCATCTTGTGTTAGGGAGTGTTAAATTCCATTTGCAACATCTTGTCCTGAGAAGCCCTTCTCACACAAGGGTCAAGCACGAGGTCGGATTGATATTGACAGAGTTACTCACCCTGCTTTGTTGATATCAGTGTAGAGATTGCACATATTACAGGGATCACTCGGAGGTATACCCACAATGATGAGTGGAAGCCTTTTGAGTTGATTTCGGGCTAGATACCCTGCGCTTACGTGTGGATCAGACTGTCTACTGTTCCCCCAGGCTTTATTGTTGTTGGTGGTGACCTTAGTGGCCTATATTTATAGGTTCTTACCCAAGGTGACTATGAAGGGGAAAGTCTTCACAGTACCTAGAATTGACGTTGACCAAACTCACTCGGGCTCCTTGGAGGGTATACCCACAATTATGTGTGGGATCTTGCACCAGGGTGTAAGTCCGTTAAGTAGGTCGTCAGCATAACTTTTCCACCCTAGCCCAGCCCCTTCTCATCTCGTTGTTGCAACGTTGGATTTCATCACCAACTAGTGGCTTCAAAATTAGAAGGTCTTGTTTTCTTGGTGTTGCTTCCTAGATTTTGTTTACTAGCGCGTGTTGTTTGTTTCTCGAAGTTGACCATAGGATTTTCTTTGCGAAGTTTGTCACTCGTTTACAATAGCTCCTCCACGTCGTTCACGTAGAATGCAGGGTTTATCTCCAGAGCATCTGGAAGGTTCTCAACCCTTGCCTACAAGTACACCTGAGGGATCTCCTCGGCAAAGTGAAGTCATAGTCATCACCACGTCACAAGTGGAATGCACTGATTCTCTAGAACATTTTCGAATCACAAATACTCGAGAGGACTTTTGACTTCACCCCGATTCTGAGAGACATTTTATGCGACTGAATTCTTCCAGAGACTTAGTTGCTACATATTCTGGATCACCAGTTGGACCCTTTCTAGGCATAGAAGGCCAAGATCTTTTTTGGTCTATAGGTGTTTTCTGACGAGACCTTTTTGGTCCAGGTTCACCTGTGATTTTTGAGATCAACCCACCTATGATTTCCAAAATCTCTAGTCCAGAGACAGTACCGTTGACTACCGCTTATCACTTTACCATCCTTGCCAAAATGGCCCATCTCATAGATACTATGAGTGTTCCAACTGGGTTTACTGCGGTTAGTCTTTCTCCCATAAACACACCACGAACGTCCTATGTCACTCCGACACTACCACCCAGATACCATGCATTGAATGCTTCCATTCCTACTCCTGCGCAAACTCCATCCGGCTCTCCTGGTGGTCCTTCTTCTTCTGGGAACTCTCTTCCTAGTTTTATTCCAACACTCCCTCAATTTCCTTTTGGAGGACCTTCTCTGTCTTCCACTGGCAGTCTTAATCCTAGTGGTGCTATTCCGTCATTCACTCCAAATTACCAGTTTCCGATTGGTGGAAAATTTCACCAAGGTGGTCTGACTCAACCCCCTCTCAGTGGGCAAATTCCTTTTGGAACACAAATCCCAATTGGAACACAACCCCCAATTGGAACATTTCCCCCAATTGGAACACCACCTTTGATGGGAGGATCGACCCCACCTTATGGGAAAAACATACCTCCCTCCTTGTCCCAGTATTGGAATCAGTTGATACAACATCCTCCTCAATCGACTGGAGGGAAACAGTTTCCAGCTGCGTCTGTAATACCCCCTAGTGTGGGCCAACCATATCCAGGTTCATTCAATCCCATTTCGGGGGTGAATGCTCAACCTCAAGCCCCTGTTCCAGGGTATAATCCTATGAGCTACTATCCTCTCCAACCACCACCGAATTTGCCTGGGTCTTCACATTATATGCAGACTGCTTATGGTCCTACTGGTTTGCCGACCGGGCTTCCTCCCCAAAGCCACCAGTACCTGCAGGTGAATCGACAGCTACCCTTTCTTGCCACTTTGGATCTTCCGGATTTGTCAAGGATTTTAAATGATCCTATTCGTCACTCTCCCCAATGGCTTGTTATACCAGCCAAGCTTCCATCGGACATTCCTAAATTCGACGGCAAAGTGGGAGAGGACCCAAACCATCACGTTATGAATTTTCACCTATGGTGCTCATCCAACTCATTGATGGATGACTCTATTCCTTTACGTCTTTTTCAACGAACCCTCACAGGTTCTGCTGCGAAGTGGTATATCGAATTACCACGAGGTTTCTTCTCTGACTTCAACACCCTAGCTATAGCTTTCCTTACGCATTACCAGTTACCAATCCGTTATGACACAGGGGCCGAGATTGTGACTTCCTTCAAACAAAAAAAAGGCACTCATATATCTGATCACATCCATGACTGGTGAAGGAGACGGCGTCTCATTAAACTTGAGCTCCCTGATCAGTTGCTGGCAGAGTGGTTCACAAAATCATTTGTGAATGAAATCAGTAAGGACATTGCCATGGGTGGCATAGTTACGGAAGAGTAGGCTATAAGTCGTGCTCAATATCTTGACCTCGTTTACTCACAAACGGGAACCTTTTACGATTTACTACCTGACTTACCTTGTCCTTCTACTTCCATCACTTCAACTACTTTAGCTTCCTCGCATGCAGCTGACGGTGTGATTGGCTCTTCCCAAGCCCAACCACATTCCGCCTCAAGAACAAACCCCAAATATGCTTCTTCAATCTCTGAGGTAAATGCAGTTCAATCTACCCCAGCCGGTGAAAACAAATCTAAAAAGGGGAGAGGTAAGAATAAGGAGGGAAAAAATAATTCTCAAGCAGAGCAAACCAAAACTATCCCTGTTGACGATCGGGATAAGTGCAAACCATGATACCCTTGTCTTATCTGTGGTGATGATCACTACATGAAGGATTGTCCACGACGTGCCAAGGTCACTAAGTTCCTTCAAGGAGATCCAAAACCACTTGCACCGGCTGTCTTGTCCCAACCCTTCCCGTCTCAACAACAGGCTCAGTTGGTCATACATGACCAACCCTCATCTTCTACCACCTCCTATGTTTTGATGTGTACTTGTGATTCTAAGCAGAGCAATGTTGCACTCACTACTCGAGCCAAAGATTATTCTCCCTCTAAGGAGAAGGTTGATGATTTACCCCCTTCCTTGGTACAATCCTCTCTCACGACTCCACCTACCAACGATCCTCTTCATCTCGAACGATCGAGCCTCAACACAGTTCTGCGACCCCCCCCAAAGGGAGTTGTTTGGAAATCGACTTTCAATCCTCACGCTTGTGCGGCCTAGAACTACAACATTGTTGAAGATCTAGCCCAAGCACCTTTTGCGATGTCATCCCTTGAAGTCCTTCAAACTTGTCCTGCACAACGGAAGGCACTGTTGAAATCTATCGGTGGAATTGACCCGACGGATACGAATTTAATAGTCTTTGACTTGGAAGATCACATTCCAAGGTTACCCCCTCAACTCGCGTTCCAAATCCAAGTGATTGTCTCTGACAAAAACATTTTCTGAACCGTTATCGATGAGGGTGCCTCGACATGTTTTATGTCTCTTGCTTGCTGGAAAGTCATTGTCTCTCCTTCTTTGAATGAATCCCAGAACACTCTTAAAGACTTCAATGGCTCCGGTTTTAATACCTATGGTGTTCTTCCTTCGTTTCCCATCACGTTAGAAGGCAAAACGGTCCAAGTCGAAGTGGAAGTCTTTGATGCTCCCCTTGATTATAATCTTCTGCTTGGCCGCAGCTGGATCGATTCCATGCACGCAGTTGTGTCGACCCTTTTCCATGTGGTACATTTCCCACATCAAGGTAAGGTTGTCACCATCGATCAACTAGCCTTCTTTAATTATGACACCCGTACTGGCAATGTACCGTTTATCACTAAAACCCCATCGGGTTATGAGAACGTCGGTGTAGGCCTTCTCAAGGATTCTTCGTTAATGGGTACTTTCCCCATTCCACCGCTCGATGTTCCACACTCGTCTGTTTCTTCCATCAACATAATCTCCACCTTGCCTCACAAACTTCCTGTGTCTCATGACCCCTGGATAGTACCTGACCTTGGTGATCATTTTTGTTACGGTGACGTGATGCCATTAAGTCCGGTCGAATCAGCCTATCAGGCCATTCAATCGACAACACCTTCTACACCCTCTCTTGATGAGTTGTCTCCCGATCCTTTCCGTGTCATTTTTCCCATAGACGAGATGATCATGTCTGTCATGGAGGACACCCCTTGTGACGATGGACATCATCATTCCATCCTCTTTCTGGAGCAACATACTCTTGAGAACTACCAACGGATTTCAACCCCGTCGACCATTGTTGTCATCTCGACCGTTCCCGAGTCTGCACACGATGTGTTTTCCGAAGGGAACTTAAGTAATATCTCGCCCACGATTCCCCTTGACAAATCCGTCAAACCTGGAATCATCGAAAATGTCCATATTGGAGCTTCGTGTTCCCCTGACGAAATAGTCACCTATACATCCCTTTTCAAAGAGTTTCATGACATCTTCGCCTGGAGCTACGAAGAAATGCCGAGTATCGACCCTAAGATTGTGATACATGAGATAAAGACATACCCCGATGCTAAACCCGTCCGGCAACGCCTTCGTCTAGTTCACCCATGTAAAGTGGCTGCTATAAAGCTCAAAGTCGAGAAACTTCTGAAAGTCGGCTTTATTTATCTGGTGGCTCTCACAGACTGGGTTTCCAATCTTGTCCCGATTGACAGGAAACAAGGCACTATTCGTGTATGCGTTGATTATAGGGATATCAACAAAGCTTGTCCAAGAGACAACTTTCCTACCCCTTTCTTCGATCAGATTGTCGGTGACTACGCCGGAAGTGAAATCTTCTCTCTCATGGATGGTTTCTTCGGATATAATCAAATCAACATTGTTCCCGAGGATCAACATAAGACTGCTTTTATTTTTCCTTGGGGTACTTTTGCCTATCGAAAACTTCCTTTCGGTCTCAAGAACGCTGGCGCAAATTTTCAACGTGCTATGTCCTATGCTTTCCATGATATCAAGCACATCGTTCAACCCTATTTGGACGATTTACCCGCTCATTCAATGCGCAAAGTCGATCACCCAACCCACCTCCGAGCCATTTTCGTTTGCTGTCGGTTCTACCGTATACGTTTGAATCCTCATAAGTGCATTTTCTGTGTGGAATCTGACCGTCTTCTAGGTTTTATCGTTTCACGTCAAGGGATCCGGGTGGATCCTTTAAAGGTTGAGGTGATCCTTAATCTCCCTCCTCCTTCTACACTTTGCTAGTTGCAAAGTTTGCAGGGGAAAGCAAACTTTCTTCGTCATTTTATCCCAAATTATGCCGAGATAACTCATGGATTTACGCGGCTCCTAAAAAAAGATTCAGAGTTCGTCTGGGATACCATCGCCAACAATGCTTTTGAAGCTTTGAAGTTGTCCCTAACACATGCTCCACTTCTTTTTCCCCCCGATTACAGTCGCGATTATTTCCTTTATCTTGCTGCCTTGGAGTACACTATTGGTATGGTTCTCATTCAAGAGGATGATGCTAATGACGAACATGTTATTTACTACCTGAGTCGAAGTCTAACGCCTACTGAAATCAAGTATTTACATGTCGAGAAACTGGCCTTGGCTACTGTCCAAGCCATCCAACGCTTCCGGAACTATATCCTCTCATGCAAGACTACAGTGATTTCTCATTGCAACCCTATGCAACACATTCTTACACGTCAATTGCTAGGGGGAAAATACTCCAAATGGATTGTGATACTCCAGGAGTTTGACTTGGAATTCAAACGCGCCAAGTCCAAGAAGTCCTTAGTTTTTGCTGAGTTGATATGCGACTTTCCCCATTCTGCAACAGAAAATGTAGCAGCTGATTCATAAGCCGATGAATCTCTTTTCCTTATTAGCACTGATGATCTTTGGTATGGGGATATCATTATATATCTCCAAACCCAGACTTTCCGACCAACTTTGTCTAGTACTGACCGACGTCGCATACACTATCAATCTCGTCAATACATTATCCTAGGGGATACTCTTTATCGTCGGGGGATTGAATTTGTTTTTCGACGTTGCCTAACATTCGACGAAGCTGAGAAAGATCTGAATGAATGCCATTCTGGAGCATGTGGTGGTCATATGTCTGGGTATGCTACTGCCCATAAGATATTACGCACAGGCTATTTTTGGCCTTCTTTGTTTAACGACTGCATCATCACCATTCAGAAATGCCATGCGTGCCAGACCTATAATCAGAAGATACAGGCACATCCCGCTCCTCTTCACCCTGTGGTCTCAGTTGGTCCCTTTGCGAAATGGGGCATCGAATTCATGACATGTCACCCTCACTCGGCCGGGGGGCATGGTTACATCATTGTAGCCATTGATTACTTTACGAAATGGGCCGAGGCGATGCCGACATTTGACAACATTGGAAAGACCGCAACATTATTCATTTTTAATCACGTCATAGCTCGTTTTGGTGTTCCCAAGCTATCGTCACCGATCACAGTAGCCACTTCAGAAACTTCATGATGTCTGAACTTACAGAAAAGTTGGGTCTTCACCATGATAACTCAACGCCCTATTACCCACAAGCCAATGGCCAAGTCGAAGCGATTAACAAAGTTCTCATAAATATGCTCCAATGAATGATAGGGATTCATAAAACAAGTTGGCACACAATGTTATTTTCAGCATTGTGGGCGTACCGGACATCCGTCAAGTCTGCTACTGGGTTTACACCTTTTCGATTAGTCTATGGTGTGGAAGCCATTCTCCCTATTGAATGCGAGATACCCTCTTTAAAACTAGCTGTTGAACTCCTACCCAACACTTCTGTTGAGGAAGAACGTCTATTGTATCTTATGCGATTAGACGAAACTCGATGTGATGCCACCCTAGTTATAGAAGCTAAGAAAAAGTGTGTCAAGGCCCAATACGACAAACATGTCAAGCCTCGCATTTTCTCGGAAGGAGATCTCATTCTCCTCTATGATCAAGATCGAGATATGCTAGGGGATGGAAAATTCGAATCCATGTGGCGAGGTCCTTATATCGTTCGAAGAGTTTTGGAAAGAGGAGCTTATGAGTTAGTAGATTATGATGGTATCCCTTTGAGTGAGCCCATGAATGGGTTGTACTTGAAGAAGTACTATGCATAAAATCATCTGTGCACAAGTACTTGTATTTTTATTGTATCATACTTCTTGTGTGTTACTATAGCTTACTTTTGTCTTTATCTAGTCTCTGCCCTTATGTGACGTTGTGTTTGATTTCCAGATGTCAGAGTCTTCACTACCCTATATTGGCCTCGCTGATGGTGCTAGCCATGGTACTCAGAACCTTGCTTCCGCTGCATGGGCAATTTACGCCCCTACAAACGAACTTGTCTCCTTACGAGGTGTGTTCCTCGGCCGTGCGACCAACAACATTGCAGAGTATAGCGCCGTTATTGAATTATTGGTTGATGCTATCTCGCTCAGAATTCGTCATTTGGTTGTGCGGCTTGATTTGCAGCTTGTAGTACTACAGTTAAGTAATGTCTATACTATTCGAAGTCCTACTTTGTTACAGGTGTATTTGCGAATTCGCCTCTTGGAACGTTATTTTGATTACATTGAATATCAACATATTCCTAGATGTCTAAATACATTAATAGATGCATTGGCTAACTATGTATTAGACAGGCATTTGGATCATTTATAAATCAATCACATCAATTCACACAATACATGATAAACCGGTAGAAGCCGTCTGTATATATAACAATCAAAAGATTTTTTTACAAAATGATTGTCCGAAGACCAAAATGTCAAAATCTGAAGCTCATAGCTTCTACAAAGTGATGTTATGGATGACGTTCACAGTAACACACGACTACTCGAGCAACCCTATAGAGAAGTCGACTCATGGACTCTGACACTCCTACAGTATGATGCTGATTGCGTCGTGGAACCTCTTCAAGAGGCATGTCTGGAATATCTACGGTCAGGCCCTCTAGATTTTGTTCCACCACTTGATAATCCTCAGCATATTGTGGCACTACTGCTACCTCTCCTCACCGCTGAATGGGAGAAGTACCAGGAGGTCAATAAGGTCCAACATCTGTGTCATCAAAAACAAATTTTGTATTTAGTCTTTGGATGAACTTATAAAACAAAAAACATTTGAATATGATAGAAATTCACAAAAAACATTTAAAAAGCAAAAAAATGTGTGTACTTCTTACCAAGTTCCCCCCACTGAGCATCCTCTGGCAGTACTAAGTCTGGATCTCCTCGGAAATCCAACCCAACATAAGAATAATCGTCAACCATCAACATCTGTGGTTGAAGCCAGTCAAAGAAGGTATCATCATACTTGATGATCGGTCCAGCTACATGCCGGGCCATAAGCTGACACCATCTCAGCATCCTTGGATCCCTAGGAGCCAGTAAATTCCACTCAACCTGCAGCCTTAGTAATGGAACCCTCTCAAGGAAGAAGGACACTAGCAAATATCCATACCCAAATTTCTTTAGGTTGCCTCATCTGCATTTGGTCAACTGCCTTTTTACGCTACGAAGCATTGCATCTGCCCAGTTGAAAACCTGAGGTTTAGTACACTCAATAGCATACTAGAAGTAACTCTGTAATGCCATGTGAGGAGCAAAACTCCCAACCATCCGAGCTATGGTGAATAGGATAGTACAGAGGGTCAAATCTCGTACCCCCCAAACAACTACTTTTCCTTTCTTTCTCTCTACCTCGGGAACACAGTGTAAATGATAGCACTCACTCATGGGCAGCCCACCACCTCTGCTACTAGTCAGGCTCATGTAGTACCCCCGCCGTGACAATCCAGTCAAAAAGTAAATGTCCTCAATATCTAAGGATAGTGTGTGGACCCCCACATGAAATACCTGCTGATCGGGATCCCACATACGTACCAGGTACTCTAATAACCTGACTTGGGCCCTCATGCCCGGGATATGAAAGTACTTCAGGAGGCCACAGTTTCTCAAAGCAACAATAGTAGGTGGATGATTTCAAGCAATTGCATTGTCTTCTTCGTGCTCCCTTTCATGCCATTCAAGAACCATTTTGATGGCCAATTACCTGCATAATAAGCACAAAGAGAATATTAGCAACTCTATTCATTAATTGGTTCTTTTTTCATTGAGTAAAATTTTAAAATTTTTGAGCTTTGCGGTTCTCGCAGGTGCCCTTTGTGCACAGTGTGAGAACCTCGCAGGTTGCTGTGGGCTCACCTGTGAGAATGACCCATTCTCGTAGGTCCCATGTAGCCCACCTGCGAGAATGTTTGAGCGCAAGTAGGGCTCATAAAATCAATTTAAAAATGAATTTTTACCCAATGAAAATGAAAAATTAAACCATGAAAGAGTAGAGGACAAAGAGCCTACCTCACTGTCACTGATGGCTCGACGAATGGATTCTCGTAACTCCCGCAATCTAACGCCGGACTTCGAGGGTAAAAGAGGGGTTTTTGATATCAAATAGTGGAAAAGTAAAAATGATATGGTAAAAAGAGTTTTTACTCCTTTTTATTTACTTTTACTATGTCATTTGGTTTTTTATGATTATTTATCTATTAAACCCTAATCCCTAATGTCCTTTTGAGTGTAACTTTTGCAGGCGTAATGACTTCGAGGTTCCTATACAGGGATGCAGACATATTTTTTCTTTGTCATCGCGTGTTTTGATTGTTTTTTATGGTTTTTGTATAAAACCTCAAGCATGGTCTTTGTCCGTTCTTGCGCTCGAAAATACATGAGAACGCGATTGAGCATACTTTTATCACTTTTTCGAGCTCAACAAGGTTATACGAAAAATGAACCCCCCTGGAGTCCTCTTTAAGCTCTTTTCAGACTCTCTAAACATGAAAAGATAGCCGAGCGACCTTGCTATTTTCACGCTCGATAAAGTATCTGAAGTAAGCGTCTGGTGAGTGATAATTTATCTCTTTTTCAGTCTCATCCAGACTATTTTACGAAAAAGGAACTGAGAGAGTTCTCTTTTAAGTGTTTTTCCAAACTCTATAATCATGAAAAACCTCCGAGTTTTCTTTCTTTGGACTCGTTAAACAAACATCGAAAGGCCCATATGGGACCAAACCACTCCTTCTTAGGGTTCGTTAAACATACTCCAAAGGACTTATCCGAAGGATAAACTTATATCAACAAGCATATGTTATCCTCCTCAAGCTTGCGTAAAAATAAAGAGGTACTCGCCAGAAATGGTGGGGGAAAATTTGGGAAATGGATATGTTATCTTCTTCATATTGATTGGAAGTAAGTGTCGCTCTTGAACATGACACCCCCTATTCATCATTTGAAGCCAGTTTGGGAAATCCATTTGTCTCTCATTTGATTTGCTACAAGGTCATTCCCTGTGTCGTTGTTGAGTCAATGTTGCCAAATCATTGGTCGTGTCATTCATATGTTCAAGAGAAGTCCATCTGAAACCTTTATTGAGTTGGCCATTTGCAGTTGTCCATTCTCTCCGTGTCGGCCTTCCCTATGTCCAGTTCAATTTACATCATACTCTGTTTCACCTTCAAAATTTGTTACTCATTTCGTGTCATTGATGGGGGATACATCAAGGCCCTCCTGTGACGATTTTTGTTCCATCGACTTCAGCTCATTATCCTAAATCAAGACTTAGAAATTATTTGGTACCTTAGAGCTTGCATGCCTCAATGGTAGGTTTCCTCGCTTTCAACAATGGGTTTCCATAATTGACCCCTAATCGAAATATTCCATCGGATGTTTGACTTCAACTCATTCATTCACACTCGATGGATTGTACTAGAGTACCTTGGGAGTCATTGACATCAATGGTGATTTCCCTTGCACTTGTTAACGGTTTTATCAATGACTGGTAATCAAGTGGTTTCTGCCATGTTCGACTTCGACACATGTAATCACATGGTTAGATTCGTACTTTTGGGTGATGAGATTGAATACCTTGGATATCATCCTTTTGTCCAGGTTGCGATGGAGTCTGTATAATTTGCGACACATAGATCCACTGTCTATGTCTCGTGGCTATGTCGTCTTAATTTGAAATTTCTCGCATAGATCCACTGTGTATTCTTGGTGGCTATGCTATATTTTGATGGCATGGATCCACAGTGTATGATTGGTGGCCATGACCCATGTCTACAATGTCATCAGTCTGTGATATGAGTATGGGAATGCCTACCTTAGAATTAATATATATGATATTCTGCAGATGCTTGGTTGTTCGTGGGTTTCCGATTAGGTGTGCTCTTGGTTTTCGACACACACATGCAGTTTACAAAGTCTTTCGGTTGTCACTAATTCCAACCTCATACTTTGGGGGGAATTCTGTTACCCATGATTTTGGTTGTCATGATGATGTATTGATGATGGTGTACTTAGGCTCTTCATAAGAACTTTATCCTGAGAAAAGTTACTTTCATATCTTCCCAGAAAACTCATTTTTGAAGAAGGTTCGCAGGTTGCTAATATATTTGGGTGTGAGAATGACCCATTCTCGCAGGCTCCTTTAAGCCAGGGTGTGAACTTCTCACACTATTTTGAATATCCAGGGTGCGAACTCTTCCTAAAGCATGGAAAAAGATGAATTCTCGATGTTTCTAGAAGGGAATCTTCTAGAAGAATGGGTTGGCATTCGAATGGTTATCCTTTTACTGGATTCCCTGATACTGTGGGATCATTCTTATCCAAGTAACTATCTCATTCCCTCCTATATATTGAAGGAATTCTCTTGGAAAAGGTGAAGCAAGATTCAGTGGAGAATTGGTGAAAGAATTGTGTGAAGGACTTAGCTTGAACAGTAGCTTGGAGACTCTAGCAAGTCTATCAAGAGGATTTGATCTTCTTCATGCAAGGATTGAGCAAGTGTGTGTGTTGGAACCAAGAGCCATTGAAAGGAAGCTTGTGACATCAAGGCGATCAGGTTGTAATCTTTACTTTCAATTAATATGATACAACGACATGTCCCTTTCCCATAAAGCTATTCTCACTTTATTGTGTAATTCCTTGATCATACACATAAGTTGGTTGTTGAATATATTTTGCTATCTTCACTTTGGTTGGTTTGTGTTGTCTTGATCTTGACCTCACGAGAGCACTGGAGCGAAGCGGGAGAAACAGAGACTCTAGGAAGGGATATTAAGGTATGTTACTTGTTCCTTCCTACTAGCTTATTCAATGGTCAAAACTTAGGGAAAGAGTAATGTCCTGTCCTGTTTTGTTCTAAATCCAGGTGGATCTAGGGAGATCTGTTAGTGTCCGCACCTACCAATTAGTCCGATAACAACTGACCATGTAAAAAACTATGGGGGGCTAAACTACACTAGATAGGGAAATGGGGAAAAAAATTGAGGATAAGGGGCTAAGTTATGGGGGCTTAAACCCAAAGGAATATTATATTGATATTCCTTAAAGTATAAGGTAGGGATATTTTATTTGTCCTAAGTTCTAAGGATGGGGACACGTGGGGGTCAAGTGGGCCCAAGGTAGTTCTCAACGTGAAAAGTGCCAAGTTGGGAACATGCATACATATAGTTTGGATTTAATTCATTTTCCTATCATTCTATCATCATTTTCCCCTCACTCACTCAACTGTCATCTGTAACTTGTCGTTACTGTCACATGTACCTATATCCTGGCTAGCTTGGGAGCTGGAATAAAGAAGTGGGTTTTCAGGTCCATAGGATATTGAAGATGCGGGTTGTCAGGCCCGTGGACATTTTCTCTAGGTGAGAGAATTGTTGGGAATTGTTTTCCCAGGGTGTCAAAGTGTAACTGTAGGTCTTTAAGACTTCCTATCTAGCCTGTTCCCGAAGCCTTGAAAAGGAAGTGGGGCAGTCAAGGGATTGTTTAGAAGAGAAGGGGCACACTTCTTGTGGTGGGATAGGCATGTGGGGAATGAGGGATTGTAGGATGTTAGTTTGAGTTTGCGCCAGTGACTGAGTTTCTTGTTGTCTGAGATACCTTAGCATGGCTAGTAATCCTTTACCCAGGTGGAGTTTTATCCCTAGCTCGGGGGTGACCCACCACTGAGAGATTATTAGCAGTGTGGTCTAAGGCTGGGAGGAATGTGGAAGGTTTGCAAGTAGTTGGTGTTCTTTTATCAAAGATAAGTGTCAAATGTGTGTTAATTCTTGTGTTGTGTTAATATTTATTCAATTATTTTCATGGGTTTTTCCTGTGTAAGCTGCATGTATATTTCTATTAATATTTTGTATGAATATGTGCATTTGCAAAGTATTTTTATAAATTAAAATGGTATAAGAGTTTTAAATTTTAAGCGGCATAGCCCATTTGGTGGCTGGGGATGTTACAATGTGGTATTAGAGCCCATTTTTCAACATTGATCCTGGATGGGCTGAGTTAGAATAATGTTGAAGTGGAATTTCAGAGAGAATTAATTTCAGGAGTATGTTTGCAGCTTCTTTGATGAAATTATTGAAGTAAAATTGAGAGAAATCTCAATGGCAATGTGAAGAATCGAGCTCAGAAATTGAGAACAAGTAATTTCAATTTATAATGAGCAAAATTCAGGCCTATAGATGCCCCAATTTTTTATATTATAGAACGACCATGGTGCATAGGACAAATTGGGCAAAATTGGGAAAAATCCCCAATTTCTACAACAAAAATATGGAAAACTCAACTAAGCGTGGAAGAATAATCATGCATGGGTGTACACACTAAAATTTGGCGTTGTGCGATGCAAGGCTGGTGATGCATGGAGAAATAATGGTGCATGGGTGTGCGCACTAAAATTTGGCATTGTGTGACACAGAGTTGGTGATGCACGAAAAATAATGGTGCATGGGTGTGCACACTAAAATTGGGCGTTGCATGGTGCAGAGCTGGTGATGCACGAAAAATAATGGTGCATGGGTGTGCGCACTAAAATTTGGCAATGCGTGATGCAGAGATGATGATGCACCAAAAATAATAGTGTGTGGGTGTGCGTACTAAAATTTGGTGCTACACGGTGCAAAATTGGTGGCACGTGCATAAGGGGGTTCGCGGGTGAGCACACTAAAATTTGGCATTGCACAATGCAAAGCTTGTGGTGCACACATAATATTGATGCACAAGGAGTGTGCATTGAGCATTGACCTAGCATAGAGAAAATTTGTTGGTGTGCGCGCAATGGTTGTATGCAGTGTGTGCATGCTGAGTATTTGTGCAGTGCGGAAATAGAATTGTGGGTGCGCACCGTAATGTTAGTGCATAGTGTGTGTGCGATAAATATTCATGTCGTGCAAAAGTAGAATCGATGGTGCGTAGGGAGTATTAGTGCACAGTGTGAGCACACTGATCCTTGGCATTGTGTGATGTAGAGATTGCAATGCACACAAAATATAGGTATGTGACACAAAAGTTGTGCGCACTAGATATTGGTGTGCAACAGAAAAGTTGTGCACACTGGATATAGGTGCACAGTGGATGCACTACATTTTGGCGTTGCATGTGTAGAACTTGTGCATGCTAAATATGGGTGTGTATTTTAGAACTGGTGTGAATGAAATCGATTTGGTGGTCTAGAATAGTAGAAAACCAGTGATTTTTAGCTACATTTTTTATTGTTTGAAGGTCGTCTTTTTGCAGGGAATTTTTGAGGCCCTAAACAATGTTTTTAGCTACTCAAAAACCAAGAGAAAATCTCAAATGAAATAACTTGGGGAGATTTTTCTAATGATGTAAACCATTCGTCAAAGGAAACGTTTATGAGAAAGTTACAGGCCAAACAAGGAGGGGTAAATTTTAAGACCCGGTTAACTTCTGAGGACGATAGCTTCCTGCTCCAAAATCAGATTGAGGCACAGGAGCACTCTATGGAAATATATTGATCCATAGAAGACAAACAAAGAGTTAAAACATAAATCTGGGCACATAAAATTCACAAGAGAGCATAGAAAGCACATGTATCATTCAAGGCCAAAAATATTAATTGGGCTGAAATTTCAATAGGTTGTATCTAGCAACTTGGAGCTCAGATGGGGGTGAAAATTGGCTAGAATGTCTAGAATATGTTTATGCAGAAACACAATTGGGATATTACCAAAAATCTAATGGATTAGATGTGAAAATGCATATTTACAGCTCAGATTTGCACCTAGTTGAAGTGTGAACAAAAGGAATTAATGGGCAATTTTCAAATGACCATAACTTTATGCTGAAGACTCAGAATTGAGAAAGGGAGAAGTAATTGGAAAGGTATTGAATAGATGAATCCATACATCCACCCATAAAATTGATTTGGGTATTTAATTTCACAAGAAATCAGAAGAAATAATTATGATGCATTATTGGAACAGAATTGTACATAATTTTAAGAATTTGTTAAATTATTTAGCCTAACAAATTTTGTTGGTTGCACATTTTGCAGAGTTAACAACATTTAGATCATTAAAGAATCAACATAGAGTTTAGAATCATGGAATATGCACAAGGATCTTATATCCCCAAAGATGAGATAATAGGGATGTATGTCAATATGGGTAATGAAGATACAAATTCAAATGGACATGGAGAAGGTAAGGAAGAAATCATGAACTTGGTAGAGACCATAAAAAGTTTGCAAAAGGACATCTAGAGTTATAAATATGATAATGAGAGGATTATGAAATCCAAGGAGAAGCAGGAGGGATTTAACATCAAGTTAATGCAAATCTTGGACAGAATAGAGAAGAAGATGGATAAGGAGATGGAGTCAAGTAGGTTAGGGAGTCACAGGTCTTATGATGAGAGGAAAAGAACAAGAAGTGTTGGCAAGAATCACCATCACTCCCCAAGGAATTAAACTAGGAGAGAAAATAGTAGTTCAATTCCATCCTTGGCCTTGAAACATAAGAAGAGGTATGGGGTGGATGAGCTACAGGGAGAAATGAAAAAAACCAATCCTCCTACATTTGATGGTGAGCACAAGAAGGATGAGGATGCATAGACATGGTTGCTATGCATGAGGAATTATTTTCAATTGCATAATTACTCTTCATAGACATAAGGTAGAAYTTSTATTTACCARCTCAAAGGAAAARCATCAATGTGATGGGACCAATTTGTGTAGGTGCAACACATTGATGAGAAGAAGGTTACTTGGAGGGAATTCAAAAGGTATTTTCAAAAGAAATACTTGACCAAACATTACTATGATAAGAAAATGAAAGAGTTATTTCAACTCAAGCTTGGGAGTATGAAGATAGATGAGTATGAAAGTAGGTTTTCAGAACTATTGAAATATGTCCCTTTCATCAAGGATGAGAAATTTTAAGAGGTATTTGAGTGGGATGTTGTCATTTATTAGTGATAAGATATAGTATGATGATCCCGAGACACTAGAGGAAACTATAAGAAGGGATAAATTCCTTTCTGATCAACATAAAGGAAGACCAACTTTCCAAAAATCTTGGGAAGATGAGAAGAAAAGAAAGATGGAATAGAGGAAGAAGGGGACTAAGCCACCATTCTTCATAAATAATTCTCAGGGATAGTCGGCTTCTAAAGAACCTAGAATGACTGATACATTGGGGAAAATACCAAGGAAACCACCTATTCAATGTTGGGGTTATGTGGGAGATCATATGTACAGAGATTGTCCTCGCAGAGGTGAAAAAGTGAGGATTGTTCACCATGTACAACAAGTTGATACAATGGAGTACATGGGCATAGATGTACCCAATATCTACGCAACCATGGATAACAAGCAAGCCGAGTTTTAGTAACATATGATTGAAGTGGAAGGTAAGATTAATAACCAACCCATTTCTATTTTATTTGATTCAAGAGCTAGTCATAGTTACCTAGATTCTAATATGGTGGAAATATTTGAATTGCCAAGAAGCAAGCTTGGAAAACCTTGGTTGGTACAACTAGCTATAGGAGCTAAAAGAAAAATTAATGAGATGGTTAAGGCATGTCCAATGGACATGAATGGACTGAGCACCAGGGAAGATTTGAACATCGTACCTTTATGTTCCTATGAATTCCTAATTGGTATAGATTGGATGGAACAACATCATGTTGTCCTAGACTTTTATAATCAGTTATTTACCTACTTGGATGAGGAAGGGAACTTGAGGACAATTCAGGGAATTCTTAGGGCAATAACCATCAGAGAAGTTTCATCCTTGCAATTGAAGAAAAGTTACAACAAAGGGTGTCAAATATTTGTAGCACATATGGAAGAGAAACCCAAAGATAAGGTGCCAAATATTAAATATTATGCAGTCCTAAAAGAGTTTTAAGATGCATTTAAAGAAATACCATGATTTCCACCCAAGAGAGATATTGATTCTCCATCAATCCGATGCTTGGAGAATCTCCAATATGTAAGACCTCTTACAAGATGAGTACACCATAATTGAAGGAATTTCAAATGCAATTGGAAGAGCTTCTAAAGAAGGGGTACATATGCCCTAGTCTGTCAACATGGGGTGCCCCTCTATTATTTGTGAAGAAAAAATGATAGAATGTTAAGACTTTGCATTGACTTCAGGCAGTTGAACAAGGTAATTGTGAAGAACAAGTACCCTTTTCCAAGGATAGATGACCTCTTTGATCAACTAAAAGATGAAAAAATATTCTCCAATTTTGATATGCGGTCAGGATATCATCAGGTAAGAATTAAAGAAGAAGACATCAACAAGACTACCTTCAAAACAGGGTATGGCCATTATGAGTTCACAGTGGTGCCATTTGGGTTATGAAATGCACTAGTTGTCTTCATGTGTTTAATGAATGGTACTTTTAGGTATTACTTAGATAAGTTTGTCATTTTTTTCTTGGATGACATTATTATATATTCTAAGTATGAATAAGAGCATGAGAAACACTTGAGGATGGTATTACAAGTATTGAGGGAGCATTTGTTGTATGCCAAATTGAGAAAGTGCTCATTCTACCAGAAGCAAATTCATTATTTGGGCCATATCATTTCAGAGGAAGGTATAATAGTGGATCTAGAAAAGATAAGGGCCATTGAAGGATGAACAACACCAAGGAATGTCTCGGAGGTGATATCATTCATGGGACTTGCAGGTTACTATAGGATATTTATCGAAGGATTCTCAAAGATTGCACACCCAATCACTTCCTTGCAGAAGAAGGGTGTGAAGTTTCAGTGGACATCGGATTGTGAAAGGAGTTTCCAACACTTGAAGCATTTATTGACGAGTGCTCCAATATTAAGGATCATTGATCCAAATGAAGACTTCATTGTATGCACTGATGAATGTAAAGAGGGAATTGGGGGAGTTATTAGTCATAATGGACATGTGGTATGTTATGAATCAAGGAAAATAAAGGAGCATGAAAGGCTCTATTCTACTCATGATTTGGAATTGGTAGCCATAGTATTATAACCCTAATTTGCACCATACATGATTACCTGGCATCAGGCCATCTCAGATTCCTTCTTTGCCAAAACACTACTAAACAAATCTTCTAAAAACTCGATTTTTAAAAGTCCACGCTAGCTGACCCACTACAGCCCGCATGGATCTACAGTGTCCATGCTAGCTGGCCCACTACAACCCACGTGGACCTTCAGAAGCATGAAAAAAGGAAAGTTGCCGATGGAACACACAACTTTGGGTGAGTTAACTGAATCTTCCGGCCATGCACGGCTGATGGTTCGCCCAAATACCTAGATTCTTCTAGCCTATAAAAGAAGGGTTAGGGGTCCTATTTGGAGGAGGAGAATAAGAGTAAAGAAACTCTGCCCAATTGCATATTCCCATTGTTCCAACCCTTTAGCCATCCTTGTGCAAGAAGAGATACAAAGCAAAGAAGTTGGAGGGCATTTGAAGAGGAGCCCAGGATCAGGATTCATGGAGCAATGGTCGGTCTTGACATTGTAAGTTGATTCATTAAAGTTAATAATAAAGAAATGCTTTTCCCATCCCATTATATGAGTTCTTCATAGTTCAATAAATATATGTTTGAATCTCTAACCCATTAGTCTATAGGTAAAATGCATGTGTAGTTTGTTGCTTGTTTTGTATGCAGGTTAGCCTTGGGAAGAGAGCTGCCAATAAGCGGTCAAGCGTGAAGAAGGATCGACATCAACCATCTGGAACAAGGTATGTTGGTCTAACCATGTATTCACTGAAAATAAATGGGGATTAGGTCTGGGGATGAAGGTAGAAAGTAGGTTTCTTTTGGTCATATCTGCATGCATAATATAACCCTATTTGCTAGTCCGTAGGGGGATTTCCCACCACAACAGAATTGGCGACCGTACTGGGGAAGTCTCTAGGGTTCCTAGGAGTCTTTTTGGGTAGTTTTAAAAGACTGGTTTTCTTGCCTATTTTTTGAAGTTTCTGCAAAGTCTGAATTAGCAGAGAGTCTAGTTTTCCATACCAGCTATCTTTGTTATTTGCTTGACTATTTTTTTCGAGACCCACAGAGGTACACACGACCTGCATAAGGTATGCACACGTGTACCTGTGCCCTACTCTCTTACAACCTGCATGTAAACACTAGCTGAAGAAGTAGCAGTAGCGTGTAGATTCCAAAACATTTTTGAGGCAGTCATCCTTTTCCTTGTCAGAATCAGACATTCTCAGGGATTTTATGGAATTCTTTCTAAGTCTTGGTTGTTTGCAGTCTTGTCTCAGATTGGTTTGTTTTACGAATTTTTTCCTCACATTGTTTGCTTTTTTGTTAAAGAGAGTGTCCAAGCCTTCAGGAGATCCTGGTTCTCAATATCAGTGGTCTCTTCGTGGTTTGGATTGTCTTTTGTTATTTTTTTCATAGTTTTAGAGATACACATGGCCTGTATAAGGTCGACACGCGTGTACACATCCTCTGGCTTTGTACAACTCGCATTCACACACTTGTTGTTGAATTATCAATAGCGTGCTTGTGTAGGATATTTTTTGTTGAGGGTAAGACAATCATCCTTTCCCTTGACAAGAGTTATACCTCTCAGGTTTTTGAATCTCTTTCCTAACAGTCAGTAGCTTAGAGTTGATCTTAGCCTTATCTTTCTTTTTCCATTTAAAAGCCGTCATTAAATTTTTTTTCTTTAGGGTTTTTAGACAAGTGTGAGAGTCATTTTTTAAGTTGCTAGTGTGTGATTTCTTGAAGTGATTCTTTGCGATCTGCGATTAGGCCATAATTGTTTTTCTTGGTTTTTTACTTGTTGGTATTTTTCCTTTTTTTCTTTATCAACATTTAAATAAAAAAAAATCTCTTTCAATTTCTTGTTTGGTTGAAAAGTGTGATTTTGCAATAGTAGCCAGGGAAAAATCTTTATTTTCTTAAGTTCTTGATAGTTTACTTAGATCGTAAGTAGCTCGTAGTCGATTGAAATCCTTCTTTAATTTTGCTGATTCAAAAGATCTTAGAATTTTTTTTTTTTTTTTTTTGAAAAGTTGTTGAAAATTTGCGTTAAGTGAAATTTTTGTTTCCATCTTTCTATTCATTTTTTACTTTTGTCTTTCAAAACATCATCAGTTTAACTTTCATACCCCTTGAAATAAGACAAGCCATAAAATTAACGCTAAATCTAAAATTTATTCGACTTTTATGTTTGTAGGGTTAACCAACTAGTTCAGAATTAGGGCCTTGGATTAGGTTGGAGAGGAAACTCTTCATGGCCATTAAAATCAAACATTGGATTCTGAGTTAGGGAGTGTCCAAGTCCAGTATCGTGAAAGTTATCTGGGACCCCCCTCTAACACAGGGGATAAACATGAGGTCACGTGCGGAAAGGTAGCGGAGATAACCCCTCTAAAGCTGGACCAATCGTAGTGGAGAACACATATAGAGGGCTTGTTTTGGGATTCCGTCGATTGCATTTTCCATGGGGCTTCGTGGGTCTCGAATCCATTTGAGATCCTCAGTTTTCTTCCGGACCACTTTCTTCCGGACCACTTTCTTTCGATACCCTTGAAAGGTTTCGGGCTCGATACCCTGCTCATTGTGGTCTACCCGACTTTCGACTATACCTGCTTAGTGACTGTTTATGCACTGGCAACCTAGTTGCCTATATTTTCTAGGGACATAGACAGGTGATTGCAGGGGTATACCGAGGTACCTAGGACAGAAATTAGGCCATGCTTTGCATAGTATACCCGGAGGGTGCTTCCATGTTCGAGTTGCACTTGCACCAGTAAGTTGCTCTAGTGTTGGTTGTTGTAATTGTTCTTCCAATTAATTTAGTGTTTTCCTATCTTGTCTTATAGGGACTTTTTTTAGTGTGTGATTGTTTTTGAACGGTTACACTACCCTAGTGTGTTTTTGATCTTCTCACACAGTGGAGGATCACGAGCTCTACCAGTCACGAAGGCTTCTTGGTCGGTCGCCGGTTACACTAGAGCCACCCCCGCCACCACTAAGGCGAAAGCTAGACCAACAAGGGTCTTTTGAAGCGGCCGGGTGACAAGAAATTGTGCCTGACCAACATCCAGAGGAATCGATCATTGTAGACCTCGAAGCACAAGATTTTGGTCTGGTTGAAACCTTCACCACTGATCTTTCGGCACCCACCATCGTATCGATTCATCCTTATGAGTGCCAGACAATGCCACACACAACAATGGAAACAAATGTTGTTACTCCTTCTGGGAATTCTTCAATTCCCACTACGGTTGTCACCACAGGAGAGTTTCCACCTCCTAACCCATCGTCACCAGTCCAAGCCACCATGGTATCGACTGCAAATACATCACACAGTGGTCCAATCCCGTCTATGGATGTGACCACAAACCCTTTTACACCAAGTGCGACAAAGCCTCCGTTCTCATACGGGATGCCTAGTTCAGGAACAAGTCCTGTAATTTCCTACTCCACTTCACAGACTTCAGTTCTGGGGGCAGGGAGCTCTACCGCTCCTCTGCAAGGACACATGGGGGGCACTCCTGCTCCTTTTAATGCTTTCCCTTACGGGGGAGGTCATATACCTCCTTCGTCCCCTTCACTAGGTGGCGCGCATTAGCAATCTGCCAGGCCACCTACACACCATAGTTTATTTGGAGCGAGGAGTCAAGGACCACCTTCAGATAATATGCCAGTAGGTTCAACATCGTTTTCTTTGATCGGTGCATTTGGTAACAAAGATTTCTCGTCAGCTACTTTCCCGACTGGGGGCAACCCCAGTTTTGGACAATCTATTCCTATGCAGGGTACTATTCTTGCACAGGGGGCACACCCAGGAACTTATTTCTCACTGGGGTCATATTGCGTAGTACTGAAATAACTTGAAGATGTATTTAAGGAGATGTTGGGGTTGCCTTTGAGAAGAGATATTGATTTTTCTATAAATATGATGATTGGAGCAGCTCCTGTATCCAAGACTCCTTATAGGATGAGTATGCCAGAGTTGAAGGAATTACAGGTGCAACTTGAAGAGATTATGAAGAAGGCGTATATATTGTAGCATCCCCAACCACCGACTGGGCTATGCCACTTAAATTTTTGAAATCTGATACCTTTTTAATTTATAAAAATACTTTGCAAATGCACATATTCATACAAAATATTATTAGAAATATACATGCAGCTTACACAGTAAAAACCGATGAAAATAATTACATAAATATTAACCAAGCACATGATTAACACACATTTGACACTTGTATTTCATAAAAGAAAACCAACTGCATGAAAACCTTCCACGCTCCTCCTAGCCTTATACCACACTGCTAATAAACTCTCAGCAGTGGGTCACTCCCAAGTTGGAGCTAAAAATCCACCTGGGTAACGGATTAATATCCAGGCTAAGGTATCTCAAACAACAGTAAACTCAGTCATAGGTTCCAACTCAAACTAATAGCCTATAGTCCCTCATTCCCCACATGCCTGTCCCACCCCAGGAAGTGTGCCCCTTCTCTTCTCAATAGTCCCTCGACTACCCCACTTCCTTTTCGAGGCTTAAGCAACAGGTCAAACAAGAAGTCTTAGATCCATGTAGTTGTAGTTTGGCACCTTGGGAAAACAATTCTCAGCTATTCTCACACCTAGAGAGAATTATCATGGGCCTGATAACCCGCCTCTTCAATATCCTACGGGCTTGAAAATTGACTTCTTCAATCCATCTCCCAAGCTAACCAGGGTATAGCTATAGGTGACAGTAACAACAGGGTACGGATGACAATTGAGTGAGTCAGGGAAAAATGACGATAGAATGATAGGAAAATGATCTAAGTCCAAACTATATTTATGCATGTTCCCAACTTGATAATTTTCATGTTGAGAACTACCTTGGGCTCACTTGACTCCCACTTGTCCCAATACTTTGTACTTAAGACAAAATAAATATCCCTACTTTATAATTTAAGGAATATTAATATAATATTCCTTTTGGTTTAAGCCCTCATAGCTTAGCCCCTTATCCTCAACATTTTCCACCCTTTCCCTATCTAGTGGATTTTATCCCCACGTACTCTTTTACATGGTTGGTCAGTTGTAGTGATTTGTTTTGATTAATATTTACGTTTGATTAAATTTACAATATAGGTGTACTATCCTTTTTGCATCCAGGCTCACCAACCTCAAAACACAAACATATATACAAAGTCTCTCTAGACTCAAGATTGCGCACTTAAGCTGGTGTATGTGGAAATCAGGATGGTGCACACCCTTCCTTTAGTGCACAGTCCTCGCACACTTACATAGTTGTGTGATACATTATTAAATGTGTGAACTTCTTTGGTATGGGGTCCGCACACTAACTGAATGTGCACATAACTAAACCAAAGACCTTGTACCATTAACTCACCATCTCATATGTATAATTACATTTACATTTAAAATCAGTACCCACGACTCACTAGCCTATATGTTCATTTACATTTATATGTACAATTGGGGTTCAGCCTAGGGGTATTACATTCCCCTCCCCTTTATTTATGCATTGTCCTTAGTGTAATATATACACATATACAATAAAAACTTCAAAAGTATTAAAAAAGATGCAGGTATTTTTCCTGCATAGCATCCTCATGTTCCCAAGTTGCATCTTCAGGACCGTAATAGGTCCATTGGACCTTTACTAGCCCTATGGCTTGATTCCAGAGCTGTTTGATCTTTTGGTCCAATATGCACACCAGATGCACTTGAAAATCACCTTCTTGCTCCATCTAAATCGCATTCCAATCAATGACATGATTCGCATCAAGTACATACTTTTTAAGAAAGGATACATGGAATACATTATGAATACACATTTATGCAGGTAAGGAAAACATGTAAGCTACAAGCCTAATCCTCTCTGGTATTTCAAATGTCCTACAATAATGAGGTTCCAAATTTGAACAATTTCCCAACTTCAAGGAAATTTTCTTGGCCTTTACTTTTAGGAACACATGGTCACCCACTTTGAACTCTCTGCGAGTTCTTCCTTTATCCGCATAACTTTTCTACCTATCTTGGGCAGGTTTTAAATTATGTTTTATTTTCAACATCTGGTCTTCCATTTCCTTGAGTAGTTCTAACCCAACCACTGCTCTGTCTATTGGGTTGTCCCAACTCACTGGTCTGTTGCAATTTCTACCATAAAGTGTCTCAAATGATCTCATCTATAAAGAGCATTGGTACCCATTGTTGTAAGAAAAGTCCACCAGATGAAAATAACCCTCCCATTTGGATGGTTTATCCATCACATACATCCTTATCATCTCTTATATCACCCAATTCACCCTTTTTGTTTTCCCATCCGACTATGGATGATAAGTTGTGCTAAAATTAAGATTTGTTTCAAATCCCTTGAATAATCCT
>ML786997.1:1111682-1122970 GCA_009831015.1 Picea engelmannii | reverse complement strand
CTCCTTAAATACATCTTCAAGTTATTTCAGTACTGCGCAATATTCAACACTTGGCACTTTATCCTTAGGTGTCTCCTCCATGTGTGCTACAAATACTTGACATGCTTTCCTGTAGCTTTTCTTCAATTGCAAGGCTGAAACTTTTCTAATAGTTACAACTCTTGGATTGCCTTGAATTGTTCTTAAGTTTCCTTACTCATCCAAGAAAGTAAAATCCTTATTGTAACAATCTAGAAAAACATGATGTTGGTTCAACCAATCCATACCAATGAGGAAATCATATGATCCCAAAGGTGTGATATTTAAATCAACTTTGTGCAGAGTCCATTCATTTTCGTTGGAGATGCCTTGGCCATCTCATTAATCTTTCTTTTTGCGCTTGTAGCTAGTTGCACCAACCAACATTTTCCAATCTTGTTTCTTGGCAATTAGAATATTTCCACCATCTTAGGATCGAGATATCTATGACTAGATCCTGAATCAATTAAAATAGCAATGGGTTGGTTTTTAATCTTACCTTCCACTTCAATCATATGCGATTGAAAATCAACATGCTTGTTATCGAGTGCTGTGTAGATCCTTGGTACATTTTTTCCCATGTCTTCAACTGTCACATCTTGGTGCACACTATGTGCATTTCTCACTTTCTCACCTCTTTGAGGGGAATCTCTATACATATGATCTCCGCCACAACCCAAACATTGAATAGCTTGTTTCCTTGGTCTTTTCCCCACTGTCTCAGTCATTATGGGCTCCTTGGGAGTTGGTTTTCCTTGTGTAGTATTCCTAAAAAAGGGTGGTTTAGTTCCCTTCTTTCTTTGTTCCATCATGTTTTTCTTCTTGTCTTCCCAAGCATTTTGGAAAGTCAGTCTTCCATTTTGTTGATCATAAAAAAATTCAACATGCCTTATGGTTTCCTCCAATGTCTCAGGGTCAACATATTTTATCTTGTCACTAATAAATGAGGGAATCCCACTTAGGTACCTTTGAATTTAAACTTGCTCATCCTTGATGAATGCGACATATTTCAGCAGTTCCAAGAATCGTTTTTTATACTCATCTATTGTCATACTTCCAAGCTTGAGTTCAAAGAAATCCATTTTCTTGTCATGATATCTCTTGGTTAAGTATTTCTTTTGAAAATACCTTTTAAAGTCCCTCCAAGTAACCTTATTCGCATCAATGTGTTGCACTTGCACGAACTGATCCCACCACATTTATGCTTTTCCTTTAAGTTGATAGATGGAAATTCTCCTTTCTTCCTACATAGAGTAACTATGCAGCTGGAAGTACTTCCTCATACCCATCAGTCATGCCTTTGCATATTCACCCTTCTTATGCTCACCATCGAAGGTAGGAGGCTTGATATTATTCATTTCTCCCTATAACTCATACACCCCAGATCTCCCCTTATGCTTCCTGATAGGAGGTGGACTTGAGCTACTATGCACTTTGCTAAATGAATGCTCTAGTGAGTGCTGATGTTTCTTATCAACACTTCTTGTTTCTCTTCTTTCACCATGAGACTCATGTCTCCTTGATTTGCTTGAATCGGTATCCTTATCTATATTCTTCTCAATTCTATCCAATCTTTGCATCAACTTGATGTTGAAGCAATCTTGTTGTTCCTTGTCTTTCACAAATCTCTCATTATCAACTTTATAGATTTGTACATCTTTTTGCAATCCCTTTACTGTTTCTACCAACTTTATTTTCTCTTCCTTGGATTTTGTACCATCAACAACCAAACAGACATACAAATCCCTGAATTCATCATCGTGGATGTAAGTTCTCTATGCCTCTTCCATGCTTTTTGACTTTCTACGTTGATTCTATCATGTTCTAATCATTGTTAATTTTGTAAAATGTGTCGGTAATAAAATTTGTTAGACAAATTCATGAAACTATGCACCATTATTTCATAATCCTTTCTTATGATTTCTTGGATAATTTTAATATCCCAAATTCTAGTGTGCACAATCACGCATCAATATTTTGTGTGCATCACAAATCTGCAGTGTGCACCTATATTTTTATGTTCATAATAAACTTTGCACTGTGTGGCACCAATACTTAGTGCGCACTAAAATTTCATGTTGATCTCTGGCCCATACAAGTCCAGTGTTGAACCAATGGCTCTGATACCAAACTGTAACATCCCCAGCTTCCCATCCAATCTATGCTTCTAAAATCTATCTAAGCTATGATACCGAACTGTAACATGCCGAGCCTCCCAGGCTGGGCCATGGTACGAAAATATAAACTAAATTCTTAGATACCACTTTGTAACATCCATAGATTACTGCTGAGAAATGCCACTCTAAAAACTAGTGCGTAGATTCTACATTACAACAATAACCTACAGAAATACACTTGAGGTAATGTGCACTACCCCAAGCTGGGTCGCGCCACTCCAATGTCCTTCTTCTAACACTATTTATAAAAATGAAAGTAACACGACACAACTGCACGCATAAGCATGTTGAGTATGCAAACATTATTGCACGTGTAACCACTCCGAACACAGGGTTACCACAACATACACAACCAATCTGGTTCCATGCACCATTTTGTTCTCCTTGTGAACATAGACTGCTTCCTTGAGTGCACAAGCGAATCTAGCCTCTCACGCACACTTAATATTTCCCTACGTGCATGGCCATTCTAATTTCTCCTGAGTTACTTATAACCATTATTATAAGTTAAATAAAATGAATAACTAATAACTAACTTACTCAACATATGCGACTACATATACTAAATAATAACATCACTCTTACATGTATAACATCATTATACAGAGTAACAACAATTACTTATATGCAACATCATACAAGAATTAAACCTATATCCTACATAGATAATTAAACAAACAATAAATGAGACAAGCACATAAAGGACAGTTATCTCTTATGAAAATTCATCAATTGTGCACAGAACTTAGATGTTCCTCCCAACCATAGACTATGTTTCTCATAATCTTTCAGCAAAAGGTCACCCCCAAGCTGGGGATTAAATCCATGAGGGAAAAAGGGTTCCTAATGCTAGGCTAAGTTTTTATAAACAACGAAATTGCTCAGTCCAAGGTTCCCACTACTACAAAAAATTCTACAGTCTCTCATTTCCCACATGCATGTCCCATGCTAAGAAGTGTGCCCCTTCTCTAATCAACAATCCTTTTTCTTCCCCAATACCATTCTAGGGATTTAGCAATAGGTCGAACAATAAGTCTTAGAACCCTGCAACTAATTACCAACACACAAAGGAACAACTCACAACAAATCTCTCACCTGGAGATAATGCTCACGATCCTGACAACCCACCTCTTCGACAACGAAAGCTTTTTTTCCCAAGAATAGGGTTATACAAAGATAATACATTCTTGTTCTTCTGGAGGAGAATCTATCTGAACAATCTAGGAATGAAAAATGAATGATGAATTCCACCAAAAGATGAAAAATGAATTATCCCCCCGAAAAATACTAAGGCCAACAATATATTGCATGCATTAAACTGGACACTTTTCATCTTCATAAATAGATTTAGCCACTTGGTGACTTTTTCCCATCCCTCGGTGTTATCACTGAAATTTCGTCTGCACATGGTTACAAGAACTCAACATCGTCAAATAGTGATGAAGTCATCCATGGACCTGAATTAATACCACAACATTCAAAAAAGGTCAAAAAACTATGCAAAGTAGTGAAAAATTGAAGAGCGCTATGCATACATTGGGCACGCGCGCGCATGCGCGGAACAGGAATGCTGAAATCGTGCACAGGAGCACGATGCGTGATTGTTATCACAAAAATCCGCGCACCTACTAAATGGCACATTTATGAGAGTGGTCGGCCTCCCACCCACTTATGGTTAAGCTCCCAAGCTGATTTGACCCTCAAATCTGGACTGGATCCGACTAGTGGGCTGGTCAAAGACCTATGAATTCCCTAATTGGCCTCTTTTCACACTACAAAGCAGTTAAACAATAACCCAAAGGAGTGCTATAAAAAGGCCATGGATGCACCTCATTTTTCAAGGAATTCAAAGTAATGTTATGCTGCCCCTATTGTCTTGAGGACTCCATCCTTGTCAAGAGCATATTGGCACCATTGCATTGGACAATCCATCTCACCCATTGAGTGGATTTGTAAAGAGTTATTTCATCATTTTCCATTTTTCTTTTGTTGTAAGAAGAGCAAGCTAGTGGGGGTCCAAGAGCCCTCCCTTGGAGGAAGAAGGGACACATAGTTCCCTTTCTTCTTGGTGCTTTGTTTTCACTAATAGATCAGCCTCAACATTGGTGACATGGGTCTTATGGTTCTTTTTGTTTCTATTTCCCTATGCTCATGAATTTGATTTTTATTGCATCTCTTAGTTTAATTCTTAATTGTAGTTTTTATTTTCTTTCCCTAACTCTTTTCCTTGTAGCTGTCCTGCTCAGCAGACCCAACTGAGCTTGCAAGCACCTCTATTTTGCTCACCAAGTTGACGAAATAGGCGCAATAGATTGGTGACTCCACTGGGGAAAGGTATCAATTTCCTACCCCATTTGGGTTTTTCTTGCTCTTCTTTTAGTTTGTTTAACTTGCAGGTACACTAACCGGCCTAAGCCGACCTGCCAACCAGTCAAGTCCAAGTTGAATTGAGAGAAATCCATTCGTATTTTTCATTCTCGACCGTGTTCCATATATGCGTGGGTTTGTAAGCCCATAGACGCACATCGTGTGCCCATGTGCTTGATTCACAGTTATATTCTACGCACGTGCGCCTGTTGACTTGTCTCTGTTCGCGTGCATGGACTCTGTGTGCCTCTGTCTCCACTGGGACCCGCGCACCTGTGCAAAAATTTACATTGTAAAGTTGTTGATATGTGGGGAAGGCCATTTTCCTTCTTAAAAATGATTTCAAGGATGTTTTAAAGCTGCACCACACTTAGTCCCCTCATCATATAAAGGGGTTAGTCAAAAACACATAGGCACTTAGGAGGATAAAAATCAATTTCCCTTCTTTTCTTTTTTCCACATGGATGGCTTGTTTTGACTCACAAAATAAGTTGGAAATCATTTTTAATCACATTTAACTTGCATTGGGACTAGAATCCGAGTAACAATCACTTAGTATGCTCTTCTCTCGCGCCTTCAAGCGATCTTGAGAATCAGAAAAAGATTGTGAAACAATTTCATCTCCCTTAAGAACATTAAAACCTTTAGGAGATGACAATAGCCCTTATTGGGACTCCTCTTAGTTTACTTTTCAAACACATATTAATATTGTAACAGGCCCATACATGCCCACATGCTACAAAGATAGGATAGTGTTTGAATTTTTGCTTTCTTAGATCAAAACACTAGGGAAGTTTAAAGGTTTTGTAACGGGCCCATACATGCCCACATGATCAATCTAGGATAGTTTCAAAGCTTTTCTTAGATTACATCACAATAGGGAGTTAAAAGGATAGTAACGGAGCCACATGTCCACATGCTAGCTTCCTAGGGACTTTTGAATTATGCAAGGTTGTACCAAAGGCACTTAGTTAATTGGGTAATCAAACACTTGTAAGGACCAAGCGAAGTCCACATGCAGCAAGGTGACATCTAATTCACTAAAAATTGGCACACTTTCACTCACACACAAAAATCACTTATCACTCACATAACTTCTTCTTGAAACGTGGAGGTCAAAGTAAGTTTCCTCCAAAGGGATTCCGAAAATACCCCACCCTTTTCTTGATGAGACTATCCACTCCCATTTCTAAATCAATGAGGTTGGTTTTCACCCCCAACCTCCCAAAACAACTACATCTAAAATATTTCTAAAAACTCACTATGTTTTCCTCCACAGGAGGTGCCAAAAGAAATTTTTTAGTCTAGGTAGGATTTCAGGGATAGGCATCCAAATAACTCCCCGTTATCTGGTTCTCACATTGTCAAAACTATAGAAGTTGTCAAATAGGGAACTGAAAATCCTCTAAGTCAAGTGTTCCAATACCATAAGGCAGGGAGATAATCGTGAAGGGTTGAAGGCTGAGGTCTGGTTGTTCTGTGCATCCCCCCTTGAGGCACCCACCTCTTGGACGGGATCCATCCCGTGACCCATTTCTTAGGCCGAAAATCTAAATCCCGCACTTTGACCGAGGTACCTAGTGACCAACTTTAGGATATCTACCCAGGTGGCAATTGTGGGCTGCAATTGCACCTTGATTGGATTTTGTGTGGCTATTGGAGAATATCGCCATCTCTTTCAGGATATGCCCCCTTTGCCCCTCATTTATAACCAATTATTTCATCCTTCACTAGTTTCTCTTCCAGTGACTTCAGACCCCACTGTTGAGTACTATTGGAAGGTCCAGTGCTATTTGAGAGGAAGGACGTTACATCTTCTAGGACACGAGCATTTTCTTTCTTACGATTCCCCACGTGGACAAAACCCACTTACCCACATATATGCTTCTTTTTCAAAAACATTTTTTGTATGATGCACATCTTATTACAGTTTGATTTGGATATATATATTGTGTAAACATTCAACGCAAAGGCATATTAGTCTCACCACTCTTTGCACACATTCACACAACTAGTCTAACATCATAGGGGAACCACAGAACCCCCATTGTTCGCGACGCTTGCTAAACCTCCCTCCTATCTTAGGGGGAGTGTCTGGTTGTGCCCGCTCATCGGCACCTCCTTCACACATTCCTGTGAGTGCTACTATTTTAGGATCAACTTTGCTTGGTTCTACACTACTTGGGTCAACTTCCCAAGGTCATCCGTTCACTCGCCTTCCTTTACAAGGAAGTGGGGGACCCACTTACTCTCAAGGAGGAAGCACCAACCCACCTATCGCTCCTCAAGGGTCAGGTTCACAACACACTCACACCATGGCCAGATCTAATCCTCCACCCCCACTATAGATGCCATATTTGGCCTCTCTCAACATACCGGATCTTAGCAAACTCACCAATGATCCTATATTGCATGATCCCACATGGCCCGCAATGCCCACCAAACTACCTTCAGACATACCAAAGTTTGAAGGAAAGGCAGGCAATGACCCTGCCAACCATGTCATGAACTTTCACCTATGGTGCTCCTCCAATAGCATTATGGATGATTCCATCAGAGTGCAATTATTTCAACGCACACTTACTGGCTCATCAACGAAATGGTATGTCGAAGAGGTCCCACACAACTTTTGAGTCATTGGCCAAAGCATTCTTGACCTTCTTCCAATTACCCATCCGCCACGACAATGGTCTAGAACTACTTTCTAATTTCAAACAAACCTCATCCACACATATCGCTGACCACATTCACAAGTGGCGTAGGTGACGTAGTTTGTGCAAAGTAGAAACCACCAAGCAACAATGTCTCGACTGGTTTCTTAGATCACTTGTCTCTCTCCTCAGTAAGGATGTAGCTTCCACCTTCCCTCAATTCGAAGAGGAAGCCATCAGTAAATCCCAATAGTATGACCTCATCTATGCACAGTCAGGATACTTATACACTGTACTTCCTGATCTTCCAAAACTTGTGCCATTTGGCCAAGACAAACCCGGGATGTCTCACTCAGCAGACGGACTGATTGGTACCACCACTCACCATCATCGACAACCTCAACCACCATCGATGTATGGAACACCTCAATACCCTCCGGCATATGGGGGCACTTCTTATTACCCCCCACCCCCTTATCAACAACACTACCCTGTTGCTATACCTCCACCCATCAGTGGACCACCGTCGACACCCCCCATACATCCACCTATTCAACCAAACTCTGGTACCCCCTCTACCTCAGCTTATAGTACTAGCGAAAGCACTATGCCTTCCTATGTACCTTAAGGATTGATACCACCACAGAATCCGTACTTCCCATTTCCTGGTCCTCCACAACCCATGACTCCCTCACATCCGGATGCGAGGGTGAATTTTGTTCAACCCTCGACCGTTCAACAATACCAAAATTTTGAACAGCTGAATACGACTAATCCATCCCATCCATCAAACAACGCCAAGAAGAAAGGATGGAACAGGAATAACAACAACACAGGTCAAGGTGGGAATCAACCCCCACAACACCAACCCACTGGGGGCAACTAGAACCAAGGGAAACAAAACCCCAAAGGGGGCAATAATAAAAAATGCCAAGGGTGAAATAACAATAATGTTAAAACCATCTTCCCTTGTTCCCTTTGTGGAGAGTACAGCCATTACACTCATCATTGCCCCCAAATCTCTGATATCAAATGGTTGAAAGACTCTGGTAGTCTTCCCCCTTCCACGGCAACACCTTCCCCTCAGCAGGCACCACAAAAATACATTCAACAACCCCCTCCCGCCGTGCTGCAAAATCCTATTCCACATCAAGGTGTGATAAACACCCAACAGGACACACAACATCCCCCACCTCAGGTAGGACAATACCTCAACCCCAACAATCCAGCAGATCACACAATTCTCCTCACTAGAGAGGAATAAATCCTTCTGCAAACACGTAATCGTTAGTATCATGCACCCGCTGAGTCTCCTCCCATCCCTCCAGAGACAAACCCTACACCGACGGGACCCCCGTTGGTGATCACTCGCCCTTCCGCCGAACCACCGCTTTGCATCCCTTGCATCCCATTGCGTAGGAATGTCCACAACCCACAGGCTATGGCAGCTCATAACTATAGTTTGGTAGACAACTTAGCACAATCCCCGGCTGCCATGTCAGTTTTGGAGGTCCTCCAGACTTGTCCTACTCAGCGAAAATCATTACTTTCCGCCTTAGGGGAAATCGACCCCGCAGATACTCGACTCATTACCTTTGATCTTGACAGCGGAGAACCTCATCTTCCCACCTTGATCTCTTTTCAAATACCAATAAAAATACATAACATCACAGTTCATCTGTGTATCATCGATGAAGGTGCATCTACATGCATCATGTCGAAAACAATATGGTAGAAACTTGGTTCCCTGGAACTCATACCCTCTGCCATCACTTTACAGGCTTATGACGGATGGCCATCCTCTCCTGAAGGGCTCTTCCAAAACGTCCCTGTCGAACTCAGGGGCAAGACTATTCTCATCGATATCGAAGTTATCGATGCCCCTCTCGATTATAATATCTTGTTCAGTTGTAGATACATGTACGCTATGAAGGTAGTGGCATCGTCCGTCTTTCGGACAATGATGTTGCCCCACAATGGGAATATCGTTACCATTGACCAAGTCTCACATTATGATCCTAATCCATCTACCAACATCGATAACATTCTTCCTCTCATCCACACAAGCCACGACGCATATCCACTCGTCGAGATGGGTTCTGGGATTTTTAAAGATCCATCCTTGTTAGGAACGTACCATGGAGCACCACCACTCCTTCATCCTTCCAATCAAGTATGCGTCATATAATCTAACGGAACTCACACCGAGGATACCCTTCCTCCTACAGAGGATTTTTTCATATCTGATGTCCCACTCGTCGCAGAAACCCCCCCTCCAGAACCTCCCGGACACTCATCGACCCCACCAGTCCACGATTCCACATCTCCCCGAGGACATATTCCAGTTTTGGAGACAGTTCCCCAAGCCATCACTCAAATTCCCTTCTTTTACCCTCCACCGGGTATCGAATCTTTTCAGGTAGCCGCAACGCTTACTCTCCCTAATATGGTGTTGGTGTTGGTTGTGGAGCTTGATTATCTTCCTGATTCAGAGGTCCTTTATTTTAACCGTGTTTATACCCCATGAAGTATCTACACCCCAGAAGTATGTACACTCTTCCACGCGGGGGAGTGCAGAGGGGGGGTACCCCCTCTGCAAGGTCTGAGGGGGCTATTCCCCAGGCTGGGGGGTCTGGGAGCAAGCGATGGTTCGGGGGAAAAATCCCCCGAAGCAAAAATTGTCTTGTAAAAGTATATTGTAATTTCATTGTAAATATGGACCGTTCATTATAAGGTCGGAGATCTAATGGCAGAGATTAGGTTAGGGTTTTTTTCCCTAGAAGGCAACCCTCTTTTATGAGGGAAATGTATCGCGGCTATGGTTAATGGTGAATATTGTATTCTGAGAGAGGAGACTGTGAGAGAAAGAAGAGGAAGCTACAATGGGTTTTGCTATAGGTTGTATCCCTTCATTTTCTGGATAATAATAAATGAAGGACTTGGCAATTTCTCCGATGGACGTAGCCCACACTGGGTGAACCATGTAAATATGTGTCTCTCTTGTATTGTGTGTCTTCTGTTTTTTGTTTTTGCATTTGTTTTATTTTATTGCTCCGCAATCCTGTTTTTCTAACAACTGGTATCAGAGCATAAGGTAACTCGCAGGAAAAGAGGGTTCCTGGTTCGAGTGGGAGCAATGTCCAAAGATGGAAAGTTTAGGGTCGAGAAATTTAACGGCCAAAACTACTAGTTATGGAAGATGCAGATGGAAGACTATTTATATCAGAAGGATCTATTCCTACCATTGAGTGGAGTAGCAAAGAAGCCGGCGGCCATGAAGGAGGAAGAATGGGAGATTCTTGACAGAAAGGCTCTAGGAATGATACGGCTGAGCCTGGCAGTGTCGATGGCTTTCAATATTTCGAAAGAAAAGACAACAAAGGGTTTGATGAATGTGTTGGCCAAATTGTATGAAAAATCCTCAACGTCGAATAAGGTATTTCTAATGAAGAGATTATTTAATATGAAGATGTCAGAAGGTGGGTCTATTTCAGATCATTTAAATGAATTTAATACGATTACTAATCAACTAATTTCTGTAAAAGTGGACTTTGATGATGAGGTTAGGGATATTCTAATCTTGTGCTCATTTCTAGAACGCTGGAATGGCTTGGTCATGGCTGTAAGTAACTTTGTCTCTGGTTCAAATACTTTAAAATTTGATGATGTTGTTGGTGTTATCCTTAGTGAGGAAATGCGATGGAAAATCATAGGTGAGACATCAGGAAATGCGTTGAACATGGAGAACAGGGGAACACAAAAGGATAGAGGAAAGGGCTTAGGAAACCGTGGAAATTATAGGAAGGGCAGATCCAAATCTAGACTTGGAAAGATAGAGTGCTGGAATTGTGGGAAGAAAGGACATCTGAAGAAAGACTGCAGAGCTCCAAAGAAACAAAGAGATGGATAGCAGGAGAGAAATCAAGAATCAAATGTAACAGGTGATGTGTTACAAGATGCTTTGATTCTTTCTGTAGATAATATTTCCGAGTCTTGGGTAGTAGATTCAGGAGATTCATTTCATGCCACACCCCATAGGAAACATTTTCTAGATTATGTTCAAGGTGATTTTGGA
>ML786997.1:1092314-1109615 GCA_009831015.1 Picea engelmannii | reverse complement strand
TCCAGGTAAAGAACATTGGGAAGCAGTAAAGTGGATTCTCAGGTATTTGAGAGGTACTACTACACATGCATTATGTTTTGGAGGTTCAGACACTTTTCTACAGGGATATGTTGATTCAGATATGGCAGGTGATAAAGACAACATGAGGAGCACCACAAGGTATGTTTTTACTATAGGTGGAACAACGGTAAGTTGGATTTCGAAACTAAAAAAGGTTGTTGCACTTTCAGCAATAGAGGCAGAGTATGTTGCTGCTACAGAGGCTAGTAAAGAGATGATTTGGTTACAAAGGTTTATGGAGGAATTGGGAAAGAAGCAGGAGAACATTCGATTGTACTATGAAAGTTAGAGTGCCATTCACCTTGCAAAGAACTTAGCCTTCCATTCGAAGAATAAGCATATACAGTTGAGGTACCATTTCATACGACCCGCCTTGGAAGATGGACAATTGAAGCTGGAAAATATACACACTAGCCAGAATCCTGCAGACATGTTAACAAAGGGAGTAACCAGGGAGAAACTGAGTTCCTGCTTAGTTTCAGTTGGTCTTCAAGAATGAAGATGAAGATGAGAAATTTTCCAGGTCCAAGAAGGTTCAGAGTCCAGCATATACAACAGCGGTGGAGTTGTTGAGATCAGTCTCCAAGTGGGAGATTGTTGGTTGTGGAGCCTGATTATCTTCCTGATTCAGAGGTCCTTGATTTTAGCCGTGTTTATACCCCATGAAGTATTTACACCCTAGAAGTATGTACACTCTTCCACGCAGGGGAGTGCACAGGGGGGGTACCCCCTCTGCGGGGTCCGGGGGGTCTATCCCCCCGGCTGGGGGGTCTGGGGGCAAGCGGGCCCCCAGCAGGGGTTTGGGGGCGAAGCCCCCGAAGAAAAAATTGCCTTGTAAAAGTATATTGTAATTTCATTGTAAATCTGGACCATTCATTATAAGGTCGCAGATCTAACGGTAGAGATTATGTTAGATTTTTTTTCCCTAGAAGGCAACCCTCTTTTATGAGGGAAATGTATCGTGGCTATGATTGATGGTGAATATTGTATTCTGAGAGAGGAGACTGTGAGAGAAAGAAGAGGAAGTTATAGTGGGTTTTGCTGTAGGTTGTATCCCTTCATTTTCTGGATAATAATAAAGGAAGGACCTGGAAATTTCTCTGGTGGACGTAGCCCACATTGGGTGAACCACGTAAATCTGTGTCTCTCATGTATTGTGTGTCTTCTGTGTTTTGTTTCTGCATTTGTTTTATTTTATTGCTCCACGGTCCTATTTTTCTAACAGTTGGCAATTCCAGTTTGGTATTTACATCCACCAGAGATGGTTCCTCAACCATCCCTCCCTCCCCAAATGGATGGAATCCCCATGACGATTCCCATACTTACTCCCACCATACCCTCTAGACCCCCACTCGCTAACCTCCCTGCCACAGTTGGGGGTAGGCGAAATATGAAGGAGCCCACAGCTCCACTCTCCCCACGCATACAACCTCCTTGCGAGCTTTGTGATGAAGATGGACACCTAACCCACAAATGCCCATCTCTACCTAAGTTACGGAACCTAATTCCCCTCAATCCAACGTCATCACTGCTCGCCACTATAGCAAGTACTACCACTACCTTCCCTAACTCAAGTAGAAAAGGGCTATGCACCAAATTCGCTTGCGCCATATGTTCAGATTATAGCCATTATACACCCTATTTCCCATCTATCCCATACGTCCGCCACACAATAGTCGTGACACGCCACACATATATTCCTGAGTTTTCTCTGACACTCCATACCAATGCTCCTGTGAATGTGGTTCATTATACTTCTTCATCATTCCTCGAGCAAAGGGGAAGTACATGTCCTCCCCCCAAATTACTGCCCGATCATCCATAGTGTCAGTAACACTAGGACGACATTATGGACCCACCGTCCATATCTAAGCCCTTTTCCTAGTTTCATTTTTTGATAAACGAGCCCATAAGCTCTGTCTTTCGAACCACCTTCGGCCTCTTATACAAACATTTCCATCTGGTGATCATTTTCCCATCTTCTTGATGGAGCATCTGCCCATGACACACTTAGGTACGCATGTGCATATTCAAAATTATCAAATAAATGCTCATATGTTCAATTCTCTTCAGATATTGTTCACGTCGCGTGTTTGGTTTTCATGTGTGCAAGTACTTGGTCATCATACATCAACACAACCCCTTCAGGTATATACTCAGTACTGACATGTAGTGATTCCCTTTGAATCTCACTTACATTTCCAGTCACACCCTCTGATATTTGCCTCTAGGATCCCCATTTTTGGCTCTGCAGTACCAACACTTCCATTTGCATCTTCGGTACTGTCACCCGGTAGCACTCTTACCCACATGAGTTGTCCCATTCATAGCACCCTTTTGCGCTTTTGAAACTCATGTTGTTTTTTCAAAAACCCTTTAGGGATGGGAGTCCCGATAGTCTTACATCATGTCGCGAATCAGCCACATACTCCTTCTCCTCGTTTTTGCTAGCTTTCCCAACGGACTCCCAGATTATCTCTTCACGGTTTTATTTTTGGACTGCACCTCTGCAGTATCATGAAATCTCCGTTACATCCACAATCTGTTTGCCCATCTGCAAATTTCCCTTCATTTCGCCTACCTCATACAGAAACCCACCCATGGGCCCCCCACCCTCCATCAGTTCTCTGAGAAAATTATGCCCTACCTGGGCCATCCATATCACATTGGGGCACCCGTTTATGTATTTATACACTTATCCCAAATTATTCTTTATTTATTGTACAAACGCCTTTGTTCCCAACAGTTACATTACCTTTTTGTCGTCGCCTTTGGTGACCTTCTCCCCTTTTTGGCCAACACAACCCATGCCACCCTCGATTGGGGCACCACTTATCATCCACCCTTGTCGACATTGTCCATATCTTCAGAGTACCCCACAGGCCACTTCCCTCTGTCCTCTGAGTTTGTTCACCGTGTCTCACCTCTGGCACAACTTATCCCCGGTCTTGTCGTCCCCCTGACACTCAACCTCGTTGAATGGTTGCAGCCACTTTTTATCTCACACATACTCCAACCAAGGGAAGTCTTGAGTCTTCCCACATATTAACTTCGTCCATGTACCTCCTCCACTTCCTCACCTCACCTAGTAGATTTCACGAAGCCATTTTCTTCTGGGAGTCGCATCCCCCTTTTTTTTTGACATAAGCATAGTTTCCAGAAGGGCGACAGTATCTTGATTCTCATTATCCACTCAATGAGAGATCTCGGACGACACAGGGTGAAACACCATTGCTCCCTTCTGTCGTTGACCCCCATAACGTTCGATGCCAACACTGTCTCATGTTACAGTGGGTCTTACTTTGCGACTATTTACAGTTAATTCTTTTATTTGCTGAAGACCTCTGAACTTGGCAGGGCTATCAATGCCCACATAATCGCTGCTACTTATTACCGCGATCACCGCCTACTATTCAGAGCATGTTCATTTGCAGAATTGTCTTCTGCCTTTATCACGACCGCCCCCGAGGGCGCTGCAGTTCTCTACACCAACACTTTAGTCATATTTTTTCTGAGTTACATGACACGAGCATGGGGCATGCCCGCCTCGTTTGTACACAATTTTCTATTTTACTCACCTCATGGAAGGTCGGGTCCTACTGGTTCCTTTTTCCCTCCAACGGATCGCTCTGTACGATCCCACTATTTCTCTCTCTTACAACAACATTCTCAGTAGAAGAAAAATTGATGGATTTCGACTATATGTATGCTCCTAACCTCATCCATCAGGGGGCATCTGTTATCACTTAAATTTCGTCCGCACATGGTTACAAGAACTCAGCATTGTCAAACAGTGATGAAGTCATCCATGGACCTGAATTAATACCACAACATTCAAAAAAGGTCAAAAAACTATGCAAAGTAGTGAAAAATTGAAGAGCGCTATGCAGACATTGGGTGCGCATGTGCATGCGCGGAACAGGAACGTAGAAATCGCGCACAGGCGCACGATGCACGACTGTCATCGAAAAAAGCCACGCACCTGCTAAACGACACATTTATGAGAGTGGTTGGCCTCCCACCCACTTATGGTTCAGCTCCCAAGCCGATTTGACCCTCAAATCTAGACTGGATCCGACTGGTGGACTGGTCAAAGACCTAGGAATGCCCTAATTGGCCTCTTTTCACACTACAAAGAAGTTAAACAATAACCCAAAGGAGTGCTATAAAAAGAACATGGATGCACTTCATTTTTCAAGGAATTCAAAGTAATGTTATGCTGCCTCTATTGTCTCGAGGACTCCATCCTTGTCAAGAGCATATTGGGACCATTGCATTGGACAATCCATCTCACCCATTGAGTGGATTTGTAAAGAGTTCTTTCATCATTTTCCATTTTTCTTTTGTTGTAAGAAGAACAAGCTAGTGGGGGTCCAAGAGCCCTCCCTTGGAGGAAGAAGGGACTCATAGTCCCCTTTCTTCTTGGTGCTTTATTTTCACTAATAGATCAGCCTCAACATTGGTGACATGGGTCTTATGGTTCTTTTTGTTTCTATGTCCCTATGCTCATGAATTTGATTTTTATTGCGTCTCTTAGTTTAATTCTTAATTGTAGTTTTTAGTTTCTTTCCCTAACTCTTTTCCTTGCAGCTGTCCTGCTCAGCAGACCCAACTGAGCTTGCAAGCACCTCTATTTTTCTCACCAAGGTGACAAAACAGGTGCAATAGATTGGCGACTCCATTGGTGAAAGGTATCAATTTCCTACCCCATTTGGGTTTTTCCTGCTCTTCTTTTAGATTGTTTAACTTGAAGGTACACTAACTGGCCTAAGCCGACCTGCCAACCAGTCAAGTCCAAGTTGAATTGAGAGAAATCCATTCGGATTTTTCATTCTCGGCCATGTGCCATATATGCATGGGTTTGTAAGCCTACAAATGTGCATCGTGTGCCCATGCGCCTAATTCACAGTTCTATCCTGCGCACGTGCGCCTGTTGACTTGTCTCTGTTCGCGCGCATGTGCTTTGTGTGCCTCTGTCTCCACTGGGACCAACGCACCTGTGCAAAAATTTACATTGTAAAGTTGTTGAGATGTGGGGAAGGCCATTTGCCTTCTTAAAAATGATTTCAAGCATGTTTTAAAGATGCACCACACTTAATCCCCTCATCATATAAAGGGGTTAGTCAAAAACACATAGGAATTTAGGAGGATAAAAATCAATTTCCCTTCTTTGCTTTTTGCCACATGGATGGCTTGTTTTGACTCACAAAATAAATTGGAAATCATTTTTAATCACATTTAACTTGCATTGGGACTAGAAGTCGAGTAACAATCGCTTAGTATGCTCTTTTCTCGCACCTCCAAGCGATCTTGAGAATCAGAAAAAGATTGTGAAACAATTTCATCTCCCTTAAGAACATTAAAATCTTTAGGAGAGGACAACAACCCTTCTTGGGACTCCTCTTAGTTTACTTTTCAAACACATCTTAATATTGTAGCGGGCCCATACATGCCCACATGCTACAAAGATAGGATAGTGTTTGAATTTTTTCTTTCTTAGATCAAAACACTAGGGAAGTTTAAAGGTTTTGTAACGGGCCCATACATGCCCACATGGTCAATCTAGGATAGTTTCAAAGATTTTCTTAGATTACATCACAATAGGGAGTTAAAAGGATAGTAACGGACCCACATGTCCACATGCTAGCTTCCTAGGGACTTTTGAATTACGTAAGGTTGTACCAAAGGCACTTAGTTAATTGGATAATCAAACACTTGTAAGGACCAAGCGAAGTCCACATGCAGCAAGGTGACATCTAATTCACTAAACATTGGTACACTTTCACTCACACACAAAAGTCACTTATCACTCACATAGATTCTTCTTGAAATGTGGAGGTTAAAGTAAGTTTCCTCCAAAGGGATTCCGAAAATACCCCACCTTTTTCTTGACGAGACTATCCACTCCCATTTCTAAATCAACGAGGTTGGTTTGCACCCCCAACCTCCCAAAACAACTACATCTAAAATCTTTCTAAAAACTCACTAAGTTTTCCTCCATAGGAGGTGCCAAAATAAATTTTTTAGTCTAGGTAGGATTTCGGGGATAGGCATCCAAATAAATCCCCATTATCTGGTTCTCACATTGTCAAAACCATAGAAGTTGTCAAATAGGGAATTGAAATTCCTCCAAGTCAAGTGTTCCAATACCATAAGGCAGGGAGATACCCATGAAGGGTTGAAGGCTGAGGTCCGGTTGTTCTGTGCATCCCCCCTTGAGGCACCCACCTCTTGGACGAGATCCATCCCGTGACCCATTTCTTAGGCCTAAAATCTAAATGCTGCACTTTGACCGAGGTACCTAGTGACAAACTTTAGGACATCTACCCAGGTGGCAATTGTGGGCTGCAATTGCACTTTGATTAGATTTTGTGTGGCTATTGGGAAATATAGCTAGCTCTTTCAGGATATGCCCCTTTTACCCCTCATTTATAACCAATTATTTCATCCTTCACTAGTTTCTCTTCCAGTGACTTCAGACCCCACTGTTGAGTACTATTGGAAGGTCCAGTGCTATTTGAGAGGAAGGACGTTATGTCTTCTAGGACACGAGCATTTGCATTCTTTTGATTCCCCACGCAGACAAAACCCACTTACCCACATATATGCTTCTTTTTCAAAAACATTTTATGTATGATGCACATCTGATTACAGTTTGATTTGGATATATATATTGTGTAAACATTTAATGCAAAGGATCTTGTTTCTATATTACTCTCACCACTCTTTGCACACATTCACACAGCTAGTCTGACATCATAGGGGAACCACAGAACCCCCGTTGTTCACGACGCTTGCTAAACCTCCCTCCTATCTTAGGGGGAGTGTCTGGTCGTGCTTGCTCATCGACACCTCCTTGACACACTCCTGTGAGTGGTACTATTTTAGGATCGGCTTTGCTTGGTTCTACATTACTTGGGTCAACTTCCCAAGGTAATCCCTTCACTCACCCTCCTTTACACGAAAGCGGGGGACCCAGTTCCTCTCAAGGAGGAAGCACCAACCCACCTAGCCCCCCTCAAGGGTCAGGTTCACAACACACTCAAACCATGGTTGGAGATAATCCTCGCCCCTCACTGCAGATGCCATATTTGGCTTCTCTCAACATACTGGATCTCGGAAAACTCACCAATGATCCTATATTGCATGATCCCACATGGCCCGCAATGCCCACCAAACTACCTTCGGACATACCAAAGTTCAAAGGAAAGGTAGGCGATGACCCTGCCAACCATGTCATGACCTTTCACCTATGGTGCTCCTCCAATAGCATTATGAATGATTCCATCAGACTATGATTATTTCAATGCACACTTACTGACCCATCGACTAAATGGTATGTCGAAGAAAAATCAGGGTCCCATGCAACTTTTGAGTCATTGGCCAAAGCATTCTTGACCTTCTTCCAATTACCCATCCGCCACGACAATGGTCTAGAACTACTTTCTAATTTCAAACAAACTTTAGCCACACATATCGCTGACCACATTCACGAGTGGCATAGGCGACGTAGTTTGTGCAAAGCAGAAACCACCAAGCAACAGTGTCTCGACTGGTTTCTTAGATCACTTGTCTCTCTCCTCGGTAAGGATGTAGCTTCCACCTTCCCTCAATCCAAAGAGGAAGCCATCAGTAAAGCCCAACAGTATGACCTAAACTATGCACAATCATGATACTTATACACTGTACTTCCTGATCTTCCAAAACCTATGCCATTTGGCCAAGACAAACCCGGGATGTCTCACTCAGCAGATGGACTGATTGGTACCACCACTCACCACGGTCCACAAACTCAACCACCACCGATGTATGGAACACCTCAATAACCTCCGGCATATGGGGGCACTTCTTATTACCCCCCACCCCCTTATCAACAACAATACCCTGTTGCTATACTTCAACCCATCAGTGGACCACCATCGACACCCCCCATACATCCACCTATTAAACCAAACTCTGGTACCCCCTCTACCTCAGCTTATAGTACTAGAAAAAGCACTACACCTTCCTATGTACCTTACGGATCGATACAACCACAGAATCCGTACTTCCCATTTCCTGGTCCTCCACAACCCATGACTCCCTCACATCCTCATGTGGGGGTGAATTTTGTTCAACCCTTGACCGTTCAACAATACGAAAATTTTGAACAGCTGAATATGGATAATCTAGCCCATCCATCAAACAACGCCAAGAAGAAAGGATGGAACAAGAATAAAAACAACCCAGGTCAAGGCGGGAATCAACCCCCACATCACCAACCCACTGGGGGCAACCAGAACCAAGGGAACCAAAACCTCCAAGGGGGCAATAATAAAAAACGCCAAGGGAGAAATAACAATAATGTTAAAACCATATTCTCTTGTGCCCTTTGTGGTGAGTATGGCCATTACACTCATCATTGCCCCCAAATCGTTGATTTCAAACGGTTGAAATACTCTGGTAGTCTTCCCCCTTCCCCATCTCCGCCTTCCCCTCAGCAGGCACCACAACAATACGTGCAACAACCCCCTCCCACCGTGATGCAAAATCCTATTCCACATCAAGGTGTGATAAACACCCAACAGAACACACAACATCCCCCACCTAAGGTAGGACAATACCTCAACCCCAACAATCCAGCAGATCGCACAATTCTCCTCACTTGCGAGGAAGAAATCCTTCTGCAAACACGTAATTGTAAGTATCATGCACCCACTGAGTCTCCTCCCATCCCTCCAGAGACAAACCCTACACCGACGGGACCCCCGTTGGTGATCCCTCGCCCTTCCGCCGAACCACTGCTTCACATCCCTCGCATCCCATTGCGCATGAAAGTCCACAACCCACAGGCTAGGGCAGCTCATAACTATAGTTTGGTAGACGACTTAGCACAATCCCTGGCTGCCATGTTAGTTTTGGAGGTCCTCCAAACTTGTCCTACTCAGCGGAAATCATTACTTTTCTCCTTGTGGGCAGTTGACCCCGCAGATACCTGACTCGTTACCTTTGATCTTAACAACGAAGAACCTCGTCTTCCCACCTTGATCTCTTTTCAAATACCAGTAAAAATATGGAACATCACAGTTCATTAGTGTATCATCGATGAAGGTGCATCTACATGCATCATGTCCAAAACAGTATGGCAGAAACTTGGTTACCCAGAACTCATACCCTCTGCCATAACTTTACGAGCTTATGATGGATGACCATCCTCTCCTGAAGGGCTCTTCCAAAACAGCCCCGTCAAACTCGGGGGCAAGACTATTCTCATCGATATCGAAGTTATCGATGCCCCTCTCGATTATAATATCTTGTTCGGTCGTAGCTACATGTACGATATGAATGTAGTGGCATCTTCTGTCTTTCGGACAATGATGTTCCCCCACAATGGGAAGATCGTTACCATTGACCAAGTCTCACATTATGAGCCTAATCCATCTGCCAACATCGATAACATTCTTCCTGTCATCCACAAGAGCCACGACGCATATCCACTCATCGAGATGGGTCCTGGGATTTTTAAAGATCCATCCTTGTTAGGAACATACCATGGAGAACCACCACTCCTTCATCCTTCCAATCAAGTATGCGTCATATCATCTAATGAAACTAACACCGAGCATACCCTTCCTCCTACAGAGGCTTCTATCATATCTGACATCCCACTCGTTGCAGAAACCCCCCCTCGAGAACCTCCTGGACACTCGTCGACCCCACCAGTCCACGATTCCACATCTCCCCAGGGACATATTCCAGTTTGGGAGATAGTTCGCCAAGCCATCACTCAAATTCCCTTCTTTTACCCTCCACCGGGTATCGAAGCTTTTTAGGTAGCCACAATGCTTAGTCTCCCTAATATGGTGTTGGCAATTCCAGTTTGGTATTTACATCCACCAGAGATGGTTCCTCAACCATCCCTCCCCCCCCAAATGGATGGAATCCCCATGATGATTCACATACATACTCCCACCATACCCTCTACACCCCCACTCGCTAACCTCCCTGACACGGTTGGGGGTAGGCGAAAGACGAAGGAGACCACATCTCCACTCCCCCAACACATACAACCTCTTTGCATGCTATGTGAGAAAGATGGACACCCAACCCACAAATGCCCATCTCTACCTAAGTTACGGAACCTAATTCCCCTCAATCCAACACCATCACCGCTCACTACTATAGCAAGTACTGCCACTACCTCCCCTGACTCAAGTAGCAAAGGGCTACGCACCAAATTCGCTTGCACCATATGTTCAGATTATAGCCATTATACACCCCATTTCCCATCTATCCCATACGTCTGCCACACATTAGCCGCGACAGGCCACACATATCTTCCTGAGTTTCCTCCGACACTCCATACCAATGCTCCTGTGAATGTGATTCATTATACTTCTTAATCATTCCTCGAGTAAAGGGGAAGTACATGTCCTCCCCCCAAATTACCGCCCGATCGTCCATAGTGTCAATAACACTGGGATGGCATTATGGACCCACCGTCCATATCTAAGCCCTTTTCCCACTTTCATTTTTTGATAAACGAGCCCATAAGCTCTGTCTTCCGAGCCACCTTCGGCCTCTTATACAAACATTTCCATCTGTTTATCATTTTCCCATCTTCCTGACAGAGCATCTGCCTATGACACACTCAGGTACACATGCACATATTCAAAATTATCAAATAAATGCTCATATGCTTGATTCTCTTCAGATATTGTTCACGTCGGGTATTTGGTTTTCATGTGTGCAGGTACTTGGTCATCATACATCAACACAACCCCTTTAGGTATATACTCAGTACTGACATGTAGTCATTCCCTCTGAATCTCACTTACATTTTCAGTCACACCCTCTGACATTTGCCTCTAGGATCCCCATTTCCGGCTTTGTAGTACCAACACCTCCATTTGCATCTTCGGTACTGTCACCCGATAGCACTCTTACCCACATGAGTTGTCCTATTCATAGCACCCTTTTGCTCTTTTGACACTCATGTTGTTTTTTCAAAAACCCTTTAGGGATGGGAGTCCTGATAGTCTTACATCATGTCACAAATCAACCACATACTTGTTCTCCTCATTTTTACTAGCTTTCCCAACGGACTCCCAGATTATCTCTTCACGGTTCTATTTTTGGAGTGCACCTCCATAGTATCATGAACTCTCCATTTCATCCACAATCCGTTTGCCCATCTGCAAATTTCCCTTCATTTAGCCTACGTCATATAGAAACCTACCCATGGGCCCCCCACCCTCCATCAGTTCTCCGAGCAAATTATGCCCTACCCGGGCCAACCATATCACATTGGGGAACCTGTTCTGTATTTGTACACTTATCCCAAATTATTCTTTATTTATTGTACAAACGCCTTTGTTCCCAGCAGTTACATTACCTTTTTGTCATCACCTTTGGCGAACTTCTCCCCTTTTTGGCCAACGCAACCCATGCCACCCTCGATTGGGGCACCACTTATCATCCACCCTTGCCGATGTTGTCGCAAGAGTTGACTCTAGGCTATGAAAGAGCCAAGCCTTAGCACATTTTTGAACCACTTTGGATTGGGAGATTCCCTTTCCAACCCGAGAGGGATCTCTCAAACAATGTCACGATAGGAATTTAAGTAGCTTGAAAAGGTGGGAAGATTTATGGGTAAATGATGGTCTTAGATTATTGGAGTTTGGGTGTTAAACTAGGGAAAAGGTCCATTGGGCATGGAGTCAAATGAAAACCGAGAAAAAGAGACAATAGCAGAGATCGAATAACTTGCGGAAAGTGAGGCAAAGTAAGTCTATCTTTCAGCGCTTTGATAAATCATGATGCGATAGGGGAAAGAAAAAGAAAGGCCGACGTAGCAAAGGATACATGTAGAGTTCTGAAAATGCAGATTGGTCTTACACAACTGATAGTTGGTGCAGAGGAAAGGCAATAAACATTTGCAGAAAACCCAAACCCTTTCATTACAGTAGTGGTCGTACTAAAGTGTAACGAAGCCCATCAGTTAGAGAAAAAAAAAATGTAATGCAGTCGTAATGGATTAAGGAAGACATAAGGCTACGGTAACAACAATATCAACTGCGAGTAAAGAATACATAAATGCAGTCCAAATAGATTTAACACAGCTGAAAAGAAGAGAGACATGCTAAAAGAGATTGACTGTGATGAATCTCACAGTTGCAAGCAACAAATATTCTTCATTATTCCAATCTGGTTTACAAGAAACTCAGTCATTACAATGAAAAATCCTTGACAGAAGTTTTTCTCCCAGTCCTGCGCTCATACGCCCCCCTTTTGTGTTCTCTCCATCAGTCTTTTTAAACAGAAAAAATAAAACTCTAAAATAAAACCCTTCATATTCTGGGAATATGAAATGATTCGCCTTCTTCGGACTGTGCGAATGCCAGGCGCATTGCTGGTTATTGAACTGTTTCTAATTGTTTTGATAAGTGGACAGGTTCTAATGCCGGTATCATTCTGTAGTTTTAAACTGCCAGAAAAGTGGTCACGGTTTATGTTGTCTTGGCAATTTGCAAGAGGCTCAATATGCACGACTCGTTCTCTCCATGGGCACTATACTCCCTTGGCTGAGCTGCTCTTCTTTCTTGCAGATTTCTTGGGCGGCCTGTTACAATTTAAGCATTTCGACACTGAAATATTATTGTTCAATTTGCCACCACTGTATCCTGTATCTGCACTGTGCGCAATCTGCAAAACATTCGTTCAACTATAGTTGACTCAGAAATGGATTCCATATTTCATCAGGTTTGCTCACGTGATCCATTTGAGCTGCTGAGTTCCTTTTCCCTTTGCGCCTGTAGAATCCAATCCATCCGGATAAATACATACAACATGAGAATGACACAAGATGCTTGAGCGGCAAGCAAACCCAGCCAGAATCCCATAAATTTGAATTTGAATACAAAAGCCATGATAATTGAAACGGGCATGCCAATGAAATAGAATGCACCCAAGTTAATCTTGGCGCCGATGGTGGACCGAGCACTGCCTTGTAGAACTCTGCATCCTGTGGTCTAAGGATAATTACCCACTTCACCAACCCCTATAATGAGCAAGGCCAACGCTACCAGGGACAAAATCTGCCCATCTTTCGTAAACATTTTACCCCATGTGTAACGCATGGCTAACTTAAAAGCAAAGGATATGAAACTCATTACAACTGCCCATGCAAGGCCTACTAACATGGTGGATCATGCCTTTGAAGGTTAGTTAGTGCCAAGATCGTTCCCTACTCTCGTCGAAACTGTCATGCTGAGCGAGGAAGGGAAGATGTAAAGGAAACATGTGGCTTGAATGAGAATTCCCGTGGCTGCCACTATTGCCATTAGCTTATATATGCTCTCGAATTCGGTACGTTCAGTTTCCGCTGTACCAGCTATCCCACAGAAAGGGAGAAAAATGTTTGATAACTTATTGACGCGGGTGTCACAGTCTCGTTCTGAATCGGTAATCCTTCCTTTGCTTCAACTGCCTGATATAAGCTATCGCTCCATCTCCTGCATGACCCGGCCAGTAAACTCATCCAAAATAAAAACCTACCTTGTCATCATTATTTTCGTCTGAGGCAATTTGCCGATGAAATCCCACAAAGAATAAACCGATGTTCTGCTTATACGATCGACCTCAACATTTTGGATCTCAGTGAGTGGAACGACCGAGCACCCCTCAGTATTTTGGAAAAGGCCTTAGACAACAAAATGAAAGGAATTGATTTCAATCTAATTCCTCTACTATACAGGTAATGTAAAGTTCCATCCACCGCGAAATTACGGATTTGATTTCCGATAGTCAATATCCAACGCTGCAAAATTTTTTCTGCAGAAATCACTGGACTTTGGCTATCGTTTGTGGGCTCGGACGGCAATGCAATGCATAGTTTCCTAGTGTCCCCTCTAAATTTTTGAATGATGGCATGGAAAAGAACACCGGATCTGTAACAAGAATTCTCATCTCCATAATAAAAGCCTCTCTCACAAGATGTTTGGTCTCTCTCCGAAACCCTAATAGGAATATGGAATGCAGCCGTTACTTTCATGATCACATCGTCAGTGTAGGTGTCGTTGTCGTTGAACAGGGACACCGTAACATAAGAATAATTCTCTGAAAAGGCTATGCATGAGATTGCTTCTTCTGGATTTGTGTCATTCATATCATTCCTACGGGAGTTTTGCTTCCACTGCGCAACAACGCTTCTGCCATCTTCTTGCCTGCTAGTCTGCGGCGTTCTCGTCCTCTTTTCTCGCCGGGCAATCCTTTCGAGGACCGTTGATGTGCGTTTTGGCCAGGCAATTCCTGTCTATCTATTTCCAGGGCCATGAACGTGAGCGAAAATACTCCAAAGAGTGTATGGGGCTGTTAAGCATTTCAGCTTTGGATGGAGACTTGTAGACCGTTAGGACAGAAGCGATTTTGGCATTAACGACGAAATCTTTAACAACTGCGGTTGTCATCTCCCTCATATCTCTGTTTGTCGTAGTCTTCCCTGAAGGGGAGGAATATTCCAGTTGCTGCGATGAAACACCGTTGGATACAGCCCCCGACGTACAGACCACTTTCTCCTTTCCAACCATCAGGGAAAGGTTGCTTTGGCAACCCACTTTTGGAGAAAAAGTCACATTTCTCTAGCCAGGAAGGCACATTGCTTTTGTATCCAGTCGCCCAAATATTATTATCGAACTCCATTTATTTTCCATCAACGAGTCTGGCACTGTGGGATGTAAGGCATTCTACTGCAGGCATCACCTTGATATGACCACTCTTATTTTTGCCAGTGCTCCCACATCTAGGACTGGAGTTTTCCCTACCACGTTCTTCATCTCTAATGGCCCCATTTTCGGTCTTGTGAGACCATATTGATCAGTATCGCCGATATTTATTCAAGCGATAAACAAGAGGAAGAGATCCACCAACCATAGTGGAAACCACTTCATCAAGGCCATCGCTACGCCAAAAATGGACTTTCCCAACATTTTTCATGGAAGCACATGCACATCGCTGCGTGCTACCGTGAAAGGTTTGGTGTTGCTATTAACAAGATCTAGGATGACTTCCATTCCACTGTTACCGCATCCAACCACAAGAACATTCTTCCCTTTAATTTCCATTCACCCAAGACAGTGATCCAAATACATATCCCCAAGTTTTGACAACCCTTCTGAACTGCACCGTGAATGAAATGTTTTGGCCATAGAAATTAAATGCTAGCACACTTGGAACAACCTACACACTCATCCCTCTAGGTGGAGAAATCCTCACAGTATAGGTACCATTTGCGCTTCCTACATTTGTCACTGTTTGGATGACTGAACTGTTGCCATTGAAGTCTAAGATTGAAATGAAAGGATAATTGAGATTGGAAGCTGTTGGGGAAAATTTTGTGCATACACTATGATCTCCTGTGACGAGCCTACGAGATGAATCATCATAGCCAATCCCACAGAGAAAGTTGATATAATCTGTAGGCTCGACATCATACACAAGTCCTGGATTTTCTACTTTCATAGGGCTTAGAAGTCTTGCTCCAAAGTCAAATGACCCTGCAGTCCATCCTTATGATATTCTTATTTTTATCCATTGTGAGCAAGGTTGTTGTGTCTGGAGCAATTTTATCAGTTTTGCGATGGCTTCTGAAGTCTTTCCTTTGGCTAAAACTTTCAGCAACTTCCCGTGCATACCTCTTAACTTCTTTGCTTCCGCCTTGTTCTCTCATGCCTGAATTGGTCTGTCCATGTGCAAGAACCATAGCCTTGGGCAGCGCAGTCAATTTTTGATCTCTGTTACAACATCGGCTCCAACTAGGGATGGTGCTTTCCTGAAAGTGCCAAGGACCGTAGACCAGGTGGCCTTCATCCATATCAAATCTTGAATGCTGTCACTTTACTTGCATCTTTGCGGAACAAAAACTCCTTATTCATAAACCTTACTGGATTCAAAACTGAACTGAAAACATATTGAAAACTATCAATGTAATCTAATGCTTGAAGTCAAGCTTATTTATATACATCACCTACTCTAACTGCTGAAAATTTTCCACTGAATCAAGTGATATGAAAATGCCAGTGAAGCCAATCCAACAATTTCCTACTTATTGGAAATTTTTTGACACTTTCTTCGCGCAGGCTGAAAAAAGAAATTGACAATCCCCATCTGACCTGTTGGTGATCATGGATTTGTACACCTTCCATCAATTCTTGTGACCAAATGCTCATGACATAGCATACTCCTCCATTGAATGAATCTAAAAGCTCAACAAAAGGGTCTTGGAAAAACATACCATACTGAGGTTTTAAAACATCCATGACTACTCTATGTTCTGATTCATGATGCTCAAGATCATCGAACATGGCAGCCATATCGTTTTCATGAAACAAAGTAGAGTCTAAAATCTGATCTTCTGGCAGGAAATCCTCATAAACAGGTTCATTAACTTGCTGCAAAATTCCATGAAATACCTGACTGTCATCATTTAAAAATAGGTTTACCTCTTCGAAAATGGAAGGAGTTTGACACCCATCTCCGAGATTGTGTGAAAGCAGTAAATTTGTGTGAGTAGGGGTTGCGGCATAGTTTTACAAGGGTAGACCCTCCTCTTCCTTAGTTAAAGGAGAAGGTAGTCTCTGTATCTTCTGAATGAAACAACCCTCATCCTTTTCTATCTCTTTTGCAGGTTGACCGTGATGACAAATCTCTTCTTCTTGAGTAAGTTCACAAGATCCAGTATCTTTATGAGCCAATTCTTCCTCATACTGATCATCTTCATGAACTTGAGAAATTTCTATTTTTTCTTCTTCCTCCAGAGGACATGTATCACAACAATCTTCAAAAAGGATTTCAGCAGAATGTATCCTCCTACAATGTTGATGAAAAAGTGTGTGAAAGCATCTCAATGAAGGAATACTGGAATGGGGTAAAGATTTATACCAGAGTCTAGCATCTCCTCCCAATGAAAACATAAACAATTTCATGAGGACATCTTCATGATGTACATTTAATTCTTCCATGAGCTTGTGGAATTCAAACAAATGTAGTCCAGGATTGTCATCCTCACATTCTCCAAATTTAGGAAGGATATCTCCCCAAATCTTAATATCTGGAACAGTGATTGGAAAGCCATAAACATTTGTAAAGTCTAGAGGAGCAAACCTTGCAGCAATTCGAGCAGCGAACGAGCTCGACATTTGAGACCAGTGGAGTCGCCAACAAAATCATGTAGAGTCTACGAACCAAGGAGTCGCCAGGTGAATG
>ML786997.1:1078547-1092264 GCA_009831015.1 Picea engelmannii | reverse complement strand
TTGTAAAGTCTAGAGGAGCAAACCTTGCAGCAATTCGAGCAGCGAACGAGCTCGACATTTGAGACCAGTGGAGTCGCCAACAAAATCATGTAGAGTCTACGAACCAAGGAGTCGCCAGGTGAATGATCACAGCCAATTGAATGTCTATCCCTTGTTCACAATCAAGAGACAGATCTGAACTTTGTCGTACCCCAGGGAAGATAACTTCATCCACTGTCCCCGGCAATGACGCCAGAAAAATGTTGTCGCAAGAGTTGACTCTAGGCTGTGAAAGAGCCAAGCCTTAGCACATTTTTGAACCACTTTGGATTGGGAGATGCCCCTTCCAACTCGAGAGGGATCTCTCGAACAATGTCACGATAGGAATTTAAGTAGCTTGAAAAGGTGGGCAGATTTATGGGTAAATGATGGTCTTAGATTATTGGAGTTTGGGTGTTAAACTAGGGAAAAGGTCCATTGGGCATGGAGTCAAATGAAAACCGAGAAAAAGAGACAATAGCAGAGATCGAATAACTTGCGGAAAGTGAGGCAAAGTAAGTCTATCTTTCAGCACTTGGATAAATCATGATGCGATAGGGGAAAGAAAAAGAAAGGACGACGTAGCAAAGGATACATGTAGAGTTCTGAAAATGCAGATTGGTCTTACACAGCTGATAGCTGGTGCAGAGGAAAGACAATAAACATTTGCAGAAAACCCAAACCCTTTCGTTACAGTAGTGGTCGTACTAAAGTGTAACGAAGCCCATTAGTTAGAGGAAAACAAAATGTAATGCAGTCGTAATAGATTAAGGAAGACATAAGGCTATGGTAACAACAATATCAACTGCGAGTAAAGAATACATAAATGCAGTCCAAACAGATTTAACACAGCTGAAAAGAAGAGAGACATGCTGAAAAAGATTGACCGTGATGAATCTCACAGTTGCAAGCAACATATATTTTTTATTATTCCAATCTGGTTTACAAGAAACTCATTCATTACAATGAAAACACCTTGACAAAAGTTTTTCTCCCAGTCCTGTGCTCATGCGCCCCCCTTTTGTGTTCTCTCCATCAGTCTTTTTAAACAGAAAAAATAAAACTCTAAAATAAAACCTTTCGTATTCTGGGAATATGAAATGATTCGCCTTCTTCGGACTGTGCGAATGCCAGGCGCATTGCTGGTTCTTGAACTGTTTCTAATTGTTTTGACAAGTGGACAGGTTCTAATGCTGGTATCATTCTGTAGTTTTAAACTGCCAGACTAGCGGTCATGGTTTATGTTGTCTTGGCAATTTGCAAGAGGCTCAATATGCACGACTCGTTCTCTCCATGGGCACTATACTCCCTTGGCTGAGCTGCTCTTCTTTCTTGCAGATTTCCTGGGCGACCTGTTACAATTTAAGCATTTCGAAACTGAAATATTATTGTTCGATTTTCCACCACTATATCCTGTATCTGCACTGTGCGCAATCCGCAAAACATTCGTTCAACTATAGTTGACTCGGAAATGGATTCCATATTTCATCAGGTTCGCTCACGTGATCCATTTGAGCTGCTGAGTTCCTTTTCCCTTTGTGCCTGTAGAATCCAATCTGTCCGGAGCAATACATACAACATGAGAATGACACAAGATGCTTGAGCGGCAAGCAAACCCAGCCAGAATCCCACAAATTTGAATTTGAATACAAAATCCATGATAATTGAAATGGGCATGCCAATGAAATAGAATGCACCCAGGTTAATGTTGGCACCGATGGTGGACCGAGCGCTGCCTCGTAGAACTCTGCATCCTGTAGTCTGAGGATAATTACCCACTTCACCAACCCCTATAATGAGCAAGGCCAGCGCTACCAGGGACAAAATCTGCCCATCTTTCGTAAACATTTTACCCCATGTGTAACGCATGGCTAACTTAAAAGCAAAGGATATGAAACTCATTACAACTGCCCATGCAAGGCCTACTAACATGGTGAATCGCACCTTTGAAGGTTAGTTAGCGCCAAGATCTTTCCCTACTCTCGTCGAAACTGTCATGCTGAGCGAGGAAGGGAAGATGTAAAGGAAACGTGTGGCTTGAATGAGAATTCCCGTGGCTGCCACTGTTGCCATTAGCTTATATATGCTCTCGAATTCGGTACGTTCAGTTGCCGCTGTACCATCTATCCCACAGAAAGGGAGAAAAATGTTTGATAACTTATTGACGCGGGTGTCACAGTCTCGTTCTGAATCGGTAATCCTTCCTTTGCTTCAACTGCTTGATATAAGCTATCGCTCCATCTCCTGCATGACCTGGCCAGTAAACTCATCCAAAATAAGAACCTGCCTTGTCGTCATAGTTGTCGTCTGAGGCGATTTGCCGATGAAATCCCACAAAGAATAAATCGATGTTCTGCTTATACGATCGGCCTCAACATTTTGGATCTCAGTGAGTGGAACGACCGAGCACCCCTCAGTATTTTGGAAAAGGCCTTAGACAACGAAATGAAAGGAATTGATTTCAATCTAATTCCTCTACTATACAGGTAACGTAAAGTTCCATCCACCGCGAAATTACGGATTTGATTTCCGATAGTCAATATCCAACGCTGCGAAATTTTTCCTGCAGAAATCACCGGACTTTGGCTATCGTTTGTGGTCTCGGACGGCAACGCAATGCACAGTTTCCTAGTGTCCCCTCTAAATTTTTGAATGATAGCATGACGAAGAACACCGGATCTATAACAAGAATTCTCGTCTCCATAGGAAAATCCTCTCTCACAAGATGTTTGGTCTCTCTCCAAAACCCTAATCGACGTGCCTCGAGGAATATGGAATGCAGCCGTTACTTTCATGATCATGTCGTCAGCGTAGGTGTCGTTGTCGTTGAACAGGGACACCGTAACATAAGAATCATTCTCTGACAAGGCTATACATGAGACTGCTTCTTCTGGATTTGTGTCATTCGTATCATTCCTACGGGAGTTTTGCATCCATTGCGCAGCAACGCTTCTGCCATCTTCCTGCCTGCCAGTCTGCAGCGTTCTCGTCCTCTTTTCTCACCGGGCAATCCTTTTGAGGACCGTTGATGTGCGTTTTGGCCGGGCAATTCTTGTCTATCTGTTTCCACGGCCATGAACGTGAGCGAAAATACTCCAAAGAGTGTATGGGGTTGTTAAACATTTTGGCTTTGGATGGAGACTTGTAGACCGTTAGGGCAAAAGCGATTTTGGCATTAACGGCAAAATCTTTAACAACTGCGGTTGTCGTCTCACTCATATATCTGTTTGTCGTAGTCTTCCCTGAAGGGGAGGAATATTCTGGTTGCTGCGATGAAATGCCATTGGATATAGCCCCCGAGGTACAGACCACTTTCTCCTTTCCAACCATCAGGGAAAGGTTGCTTTGGCAACCCACTTTTGGAGAAAAAGTCACATTTCTCTAGCCAGGAAGGCACATTGCTTTTGTATCCAGTCTCCCAAATAATATTATCGAACTCCATTTCTTTTCCATCAACGAGTCTGGCACTGTGGGATGTAAGGAATTCTATTGCAGGCATCACCTTGATATGACCACTCCTTATTGTTGCCAGTGCTCCCACATCTAGGACTGGAGTTTTCCCTGCCACGTTCTTCATCTCTAATGGCCCCATTTTCGGTCTTGTGAGACCATATTGATAAGTATCGCCGAGAGTTATTCAAGTGATAAACAAGAGGAGGAGATCCACCAACCATAGTGGAAACCACTTCATCAAGGCCATCGCTACGCCAAAAATGGACTTTCCCAACATTTCTCGTGGAAGCACATGCACATTGCTGCGCGCTACCGTGAAAGGTTTGGCGTTGCTATTAGCAAGATCTAGGCTGACTTCCATTCCACTGTTACCGCATCCAACCACAAGCACATTCTTACCTTTAATTTCCATTCACCCAAGACAGTGATCCAAATACATATCCCCAAGTTTGGACAACCCTTCTGAACTACACCGTGAATGAAATGTTTTGGCCATAGAAATTAAACGCTAGCACACTTGGAACAAACTGCACACTCATCCCTCTAGGTGGAGAAATCCTCGCAGTATAGGTACCGTTTGCGCTTCCTACATTTTTCACTGTTCGGATGACTGAACTATTGCCATTGAATTTTGAGATTGAAATGAAAGGATAATTGAGATTGGAAGCTGTTGGGGGAAATTTTTTGCATACACTATGATCTCCTGTGACGAGCCTAAGAGATGAATCATCATAGCCAATCCCACAGAGAAAGTTGATATAATCTGTAGGCCCGACATCATACACAAGTCCTGGATTTTCTACTTTCATAGGGCTTAGAAGTCTTGCTCCAAAGTCAAATGAGCCCGCAGTCCATCCTTGTGGAGCGACAATTATGATATTCTTATTTTTATCCATTGTGAGCAAGGTTGTTGTGTCTGGAGCAATTTTATCATTTTTGCGATGGCTTCTGAAGTCTTGCCTTTGGCTAAAACTTTCAGTAACTTCCCGTGCATACCGCTTAACTTCTTTGCTTCCGCCTTGTTCTCTCATGCCTGAATTGGTTTGTCCATGTGCAAGAACCATAGCCTTGGGCAGTGCAGTCAATTTTTGATCTCTGTTACAACAGCCGACATCATCCATATCTTCAGAGTACCCCACAGGCCACTTCCCTCTGTCCTCTGATTTTGTTCACCTTGTCTCACCTCTGGCACAACTTATCCCCGGTCTTGTCATCCCCCTGACACTCGACCTCGTTGAACGGTTGCGGCCACTTTTTATCTCACACATACTCCAACCAAGGGTAGTATTGAGTCTTCCCACATCTTGACTTCGTCCATGTACCCCCTCCACTTCCTCACCTCACCTAGTAGATTTCACGAAGCCATTTGCTTCTGGGAGTCGCGTCCCCCTTTTTTTTTGACATCAACAAGGTTTCCAGAAGGGCGACAGTATCTTGATTCTCATTATCCACTCAATGAGAGATCTCAGATGACATAGGGTGAAACACCACTGCTCCCTGCTGTCGTTGACCCCCATAACATTCGACGCCAACACTGTCTCATGTTACGGTGGGTCTTACTTTGCGACTATTTACAGTTAGTTCTTTTATTTGCCGAAGACCTCTGAACTTGGTAGGGCTATCAATACCCACATAATCGCTCCTACTTATTACCATGATCACTGCCTACTATTTAGAGCATGTTCATTTGCAGAATTGTCTTCTGCCTTTATTAGGACTGCCCCCGAGGGAACTGCATGTGCTTTGTGCGCCTTTGTCTCCACTGGGACCAACACACCTGTGCAAAAATTTACATTGTAAAGTTGTTGAGATGTGGGGAAGGGCATTTGCCTTCTTAAAAATGATTTCAAGCATGTTTTAAAGCTGCACCACACTTAATCCCCTCATCATATAAAGGGGTTAGTCAAAAACACATAGGCACTTAGGAGGATAAAAATCAATTTCCTTACTTTGCTTTTTGCCACATGGATGGCTTGTTTTGACTCACAAAATAAGTTGGAAATCATTTTTAATCACATTTAACTTTCATTGGGACTAGAAGTCGAGTAACAATCACTTAGTATGCTCTTCTCTCGCGCCTCCAAGCGATCTTGAGAATTAGAAAAAGATTGTGAAACAATTTCATCTCCCTTAAGAACATTAAAACCTTTAGGAGAGGGCAACAACCCTTCTTGGGACTCATCTTAGTTTACTTTTCAAACACATCTTAATATTGTAACAGACCCATACATGCCCACATGCTACAAAGATAGGATAGTGTTTGAATTTTTGCTTTCTTAGATCAAAACACTAGGGAAGTTTAAAGGTTTTGTAACGGGCCCATACATGCCCACATGATTAATCTAGGATAGTTTCAAAGATTTTCTTAGATTACATCACAATAGGGAGTTAAAAGGATAGTAATGGACCTACATGTCCACATGCTATCTTCCTAGGGACTTCTGAATTACGCAGGGTTGTACCAAATGCACTTTGTTAATTGGGTAATCAAACACTTGTAAGGACCAAGCGAAGTTCACATGCAGCAAGGTGACATCTAATTCACTAAAAATTGGCACACTTTCACTCACACACAAAAGTCACTTATCACTCACATAGCTTCTTCTTGAAACATGGAGGTCAAAGTAAGTTTCCTCCAAAGGGATTCCGAAAATACCCCACCCTTTTCTTGACGAGACTATCCACTCCCATTTCTAAATCAACGAGGTTGGTTTGCACCCCCAACCTCCCAAAACAACTACATCTAAAATCTTTCTAAAAACTCACTAAGTTTTCCTCCACAGGAGGTGCCAAAATAAATTTTTTAGTCTAGGTAGGATTTCGGGGATAGGCATCCAAATAACTCCCCGTTATTTGGTTCTCACATTGTCAAAACCATAGAAGTTGTCAAATAGGGAATTGAAAATCCTCCAAGTCAAGTGCTCCAATACAATAAAGCAGGGAGATACCCGTGAAGGGTTGAAGGCCGAGGTCCGGTTGTTCTGTGCGTCCCCCCTTGAGGCACCCACCTCTTGGACGGGATCCAACTCGTGACACATTTCTTAGGCCGAAAATCTAAATGCCGCACTTTGACCGAGGTACCTAGTGACCAACTTTAGGACATCTACCCAGGTGGTAATTGTGGGCTGCAATTGCTCCTTGATTGGATTTTGTGTGGCTATTGGGAAATATCACCAACTCTTTCAGGATATTTTCCCTTTACCCCTCATTTATAACCAATTATTTCATCCTTCACTAGTTTCTCTTCCAGTGACTTCAGACCCCACTGTTGAGTACTATTGGAAGGTCCAGTGCTATTTTAGAGGAAGGACGTTACGTCTTCTAGGACATGAGCATTTGCTTTCTTTTGATTCCCCACATGGACAAAACCCACTTACCCACATATATTCTTCTTTTTCAAAAACATTTTATGTATGATGCACATCTGATTATAGTTTGATTTGGATATATATATTGTGTAAACATTCAACGCAAAGGCTCTTGTTTCTATATTACTCTCACCACTCTTTGCACACATTCACACAACTAGTCTGACATCATAGGGGAACCACAGAAACCCCCTTCATTCACGATGCTTGCTAAACCTCCCTCCTATCTTAGGGGGAGTGTCTGGTCGTACCTGCTCATCGTCACCTCCTTCACACACTCCTGTGAGTGATACTATTTTAGGATCAGCTTTGCTTGGTTCTACATTACTTGGGTCAACTTCCCAAGGTCATCCATTCACTCGCCCTCCTTTACACGGAAGCGGGGGACCCAGTTCCTCTCAAGGAGGAAGCACCAACCCACCTAGCCCCCCTCAGGGGTCAGGTTCACAACACACTCACACCATGGCCGGAGCTAATCCTCCCCCCCCACTGTAGATGCCATATTTGGCCTCTCTTAACATATTGGATCTCAGAAAAATCACCAATGATCCTATATTGCATGATCCCACATGGCCCGCAATGCCCACCAAACTACCTTCGGACATACCAAAGTTTGAAGGAAAGGCAGGCGGTGAACCTACCAAACATGTGATGACCTTTCACCTATGGTGCTCCTCCAATAGAATTATGGATGATTCCATTAGACTGCGATTATTTCAATGCATACTTACTGGCCCATAGACCAAATGGTATGTCGAAGAAAAATCAGGGTCCCACGCAACTTTTGAGTCATTGGCCAAAGAATTCTTGACCTTCTTCCAATTACCCATCTGCCACGACAATGGTCTAGAACCAATTTATAACTTCAAACAAACCTCAGCCACACATATTGCTGACCACATTCACGAGTGGCGTAGGTGACGTAGTTTGTGCAAAGCAGAAACCACCAAGCAATAGTGTGTCGACTGGCTTCTTAGATCACTTGTCTCTCTCCTCGGTAAGGATGTAGCTTCCACCTTCCCTCAATCCGAAGAGGAAGCCATTAGTAAATCCCAACAGTATGACCTCATCTATGCACAGTCAGGATACTTATACACTGTACTTCCTAATCTTCCAAAACCTGTGCCATTTGGCCAAGACAAACCCGTGATGTCTCACTCAGTAGACAGACTGATTGGTACCACCACTCACCATGGTCCACAACCACAACCACCACCAATGTATGGAACACCTCAATACCCGCCAGCATACGGGGGCACTTCTTACTACCCCCCACCCCCTTATCAACAACAATACCCTGTTGCTATACCTTCGCCCATCAGTGGACCACTGCCGACACCCCCCATACATACACCTATTCAACCAAACTCTGGTACCCCCTCTACCTCAGCTTATAGTACTAGCGAAAGCACTACGACTTCCTATGTACCTTATGGATCGATACCACCAAAGAATCCATACTTCCCATTTCTTGGTCCTCCACAACCCATGACTCCCTCACATCCTCATGCGGGGGTGAATTTTGTTCAACCCTCGGCTGTTCAACAATACCAAAATTTTGAACAGCCGAATACGGCTAATCCAGCCCATCCATCAAACAATGCCAAGAAGAAGGGACGGAACATGAATAAAAACAACCCAAGTCAAGGTGGGAATCAACCCCCATAGCACCAACCCACTGGGGGCAACCAGAACCAAGGGAACCAAAACCCCAAAGGGGGAAATAATAACAAACGCCAAGGGAGAAATAACAATAATGTTAAAACCATCTTCCCTTGTGCCCTTTGTGGTGAGTACAGCCGTTACACTCATCATTGCCCCCAAATCGATGATTTCATACGATTGAAATACTCTGGTAGTCTTCCCCCTTCCCCAACACCGCTTGCCCCTCAACAGGCACCACAAAAATATGTGCAACAACCCCCTCCTGCCGTGCTGCAAAATCCTATTCCACATCAAGGTGTGATAAACACCCAACAGAACACACATCATCCCCCACCTCAGGTAGGACAATACCTTAACCCCAACAATCCAGCAGATCGCACAATTCTCCTCACTAGCGAGAAAGAAATCCTTCTACAAACACGTAATCGTCAGTATCATGCACCCGATGAGTCTCCTCCAATACCTCCAAAGATAAACCCTAAACCGACAGGACCCCCGTTGGTGATCGCTCACCCTTCCGCCGAACCACCGCTTTGCATCCCTCGCATCCCATTGCACATGAATGTCCACAACCCATAGGCTAGGGCAGCTCATAACTATAGTTTGGTAGACGACTTAGCACAATCCCCAGCTGCCATGTTAGTTTTGGAGGTCCTCCAGACTTTTCCTACTCAGCGAAAATCATTACTTTCCGCCTTGGGGGCAGTTGACCCTGCAGATACCGGACTCATTACCTTTGATCATGACAGCGGAGAACCTTGTCTTCCTGCCTTGATCACTTTTCAAATACCAGTAAAAATACGGAACATCACAGTTCATCGGTGTATCATCAATGAAGGTGCATCTACATGGATCATGTCCAAAACAGTATGGCAGAAACTTGGTTCGCCGAAACTCATACCCTCTGCCATCACTTTACGAGCTTATGACAGATTACCATCCTCTCCTGAAGGGCTCTTCCAAAACGTTCCCATCGAACTCGGGGGAAAGACTATTCTCATCGATATCGAAGTTATCGATGCCCCTCTCGATTATAATATCTTGTTCGGTCGTAGCTACATGTACACTATGAAGGCAGTGGCATCTTCTGTCTTTCGGACAATGATGTTCCCCCACAATGGGAAGATCGTTACCATTGACCAAGTCTCACATTATGAGCCTAATCCATCTACCAACATCGATAACATTCTTCTTCCCATCCACACAAGCCATGACGCATATCCACTCGTCGAGATGGGTCCTGGGATTTTTAAAGATCCATCCTTGTTAGGAACGTACCATGGAGAATCACCACTCCTTCATCCTTCCAATCAAGTATGCGTCATATCATCTAACAGAACTCACACCGAGGATACCCTTCCTCCTACAGAGGCTTCTGTCATATTTGACGTCCCAATCATCGCAGAAATCCCACCTCCAGAACCTCCTGAACACTCATCGACCCCACCAGTCCACGATTCCACATCTCCCCAAGGACATATTCCAATTTGGGAGACAGTTCCCCAATCCATCACTCAAAATCACTTCTTTTACCCTTTACCAGGTATCAAAGCTTTTCAGGTAGCCGCAATGCTTACTCTCCCTAATATGATGTTGGCAATTCCAGTTTGGTATTTACATCCACTAGAGATGGTTTGTCAACCATCCCTCCCCCCCCAAATGGACGGAATCCCCATGACGATTACCATACTTACTCCCACCATACCCTCTACACCCGCACTCACTAACCTCCCAGCCACGCTTGGGGGAAGGTGAAAGATGAAGGAGCCCATAGCTCCACTCCCCCCATGCATACAACCTCCTTGCACGCTATGTGATAGAGATTGACACCCAACCCACAAATGCCCATCTCTACCTGAGTTATGGAACCTAATTCCCCTCAATACAACACCATCACCGCTCGCCACTATAGCAAGTACTGCCGCTACCTCCCCTAGCTCAAGTAGCAAAGGGCTATGCACCAAATTTTCTTGCGCCATATGTTCAGATTATAGCCATTATACACCCCATTTCCCATCTATCCCATACGTCCGCCACACATTATCCGCAACACGCCACACATATCTTTCTGAGTTTCCTCTGACACTCCATACCAATGCTCCTGTGAATGTGATTCATTATACTTATTCATCATTCCTCGAACAAAGGGGAAGTACATGTCCTCACCCCAAATTACCGCCTGATCGTCCATAGTGTCAGTAACACTAGGACGGCATTATGGACCCACCGTCCATATCTAAGCCCTTTTCCCACTTTCATTTTTTGATAAACGAGCCCATAAGCTCTGTCTTCCGAACCACCTTTGGCCTCTTATACAAACATTTCCATCTGGTGATCATTTGCCCATCTTCCTGAAGGAGCATCTGCCCATGACACACTCAGGTACGCATGTGCATATTTAAAATTTTCAAATAAATGCTCATATGTTCGATTCTCTTTAGATATTGTTCACGTTGGGTATTTGGTTTTCATGTGTGCAGGTACTTGGTCATCATACATCAACACAACCCCTTCAGGTATATACTCAGTACTGACATGTATTCATTCCCTCTGAGTCTCACTTACATTTCCATTGACACCCTCTGAGTCTCACTTACATTTCCATTCACACCCTCTGACATTTGCCTCTAGGATCCCCATTTCCGGCTCTGCAGTACCAACACCTCCATTTGCATCTTCGGTACTGTCACCCGGTAGCACTCTTACCCACATGAGTTGTCCCATTCATAGCACCCTTTTTTTCTTTTGACACTCATGCTGTTTTTTCAAAAACCCTTTAGGGATGGGAGTCCCGATAGTCTTACATCATGTCGCGAATCAGCCACATACTCCTTCTCCTCATTTTTGCTAGCTTTCCCAACGGACTCCCAGATTATCTCTTCACGGTTCTATTTTTGGACCACACCTCCACAGTATCATGAACTCTCTGTTTCATCCACAATCCGTTTGCACATCTGCAATTTTCCCTTCATTTCTCCTACCTCATATAGAAACCCAACCATGGGGCCCCCACCCTCCATCAGTTCTCCAAGCAAATTATGCCCTATCTGGGCCAACCATATCACATTGGGGCACCCGTTTCTGTATTTGTACACTTATCCCAAATTATTCTTTATTTATTGTACAAACGCCTTTGTTCCCAGCAGTTACATTACCTTTTTGTCATCACTTTTGGCGACCTTCTCCCCTTTTTGGCCAACACAATTCATGCCACCCTCGGTTGGGGCACCACTTATCATCGACCCTTGCCGACATCATCCATATCTTCAGAGTACCCCACAGGCTAGTTCCCTCTGTCCTCTGAGTTTGTTCACCTTGTCTCGCCTCTAGCACAACTTATCCCCGGTCTTGTCATCCCCCTGACACTCGACCTCCTTGAACGGTTGTGGCCACTTTTTATCTCACACATACTCCAACCAAGGGCAGTCTTGAGTCTTCCCAAATATTGACTTCGTCCATGTACCTCCTCCACTTCCTCACCTCACCTAGTAGATTTCACGAAGCCATTTTCTTCTGGGAGTCGCGCCCCCCTTTTTTTTCGACATCAGCACAGTTTCTAGAAGGGCGACAATATCTTGATTCTCATTATCCACTCAATGAGAGATCTCAGATGACACAGGTGAAACACCATTGCTCCCTGCTGTCGTTGACCCCCATAACATTCGACGCCAACACTGTCTCATGTTACGGTGGGTCTTACTTTGTGACTATTTACAGTTAGTTCTTTTATTTGCTGAAAACCTCTAAACTTGGCAGGGCTATCAATGGCCACATAATCACTGCTACTTATTACTGCGATCACTGCCTACTATTCAGAGCATGTTCATTTGCATAATTGTCTTCTTCCTTTATCACGACCACCCCCAAGGGCGCTGTAGTTGTCTACACCAACAATTCAGTCATCTTTTTTCCGAGTTACATGACACGAGCATGGGGCATGCCCGCCTCATTTGTACACAGTTTTCTATTTTACACACCTCATGGAAGGTCGGGTCCTACCGGTTCCTTTTTCCCTCCAATGGATCGCTCTGGAAGATCCCACTATTGCTCTCTCTTACAACAACATTCTCAGTATAAGAAACATTGATGGATTTCGGCTATACGTATGCTCCTTACCTCATCCATCAGGGGGCATCTGTTATCACTAAAATTTTGTCCGCACATGGTTACAAGAAATCAACATCGTCAAACAGTGATGAAGTCATCCATGGACCTAAATTAATACCACGACATTCAAAAAAGGTCAAAAAACTATGCAAAGTAGTGAAAAATTGAAGAGTGCTATGCAGACATTGGGCGTGCATGCATGCGCGAAACAGGAATGCAGAAATCGCGCACAGGCGCACGATGCCCGACTGTTATCGCAAAAAGCCGCGCACCTGCTAAACGACACATTTATGAGAGTGGTCGGCCTCCCACCCACTTATGGTTCAGCTCCCAAGCCGATTTGACCCTCAAATATAGACTGGATCCGACTGGTGGGCTGGTCAAAGACCTAGGAATGCCCTAATTGGCCTCTTTTCACACTACAAAGCAGTTAAACAATAACCCAAAGGAGTGCTATAAAAAGGCCATGGATGCACCTCATTTTTCAAGGAATTCAAAGTAATGTTATGCTGCCTCTATTGTCTTGAGGACTCCATCCTTGTCAAGAGCATATTGGCACCATTGCATTGGACAATCCATCTCACCCATTGAGTGGATTTGTAAAAAGTTCTTTCATCATTTTCCATTTTTCTTTTGTTGTAAGAAGAGCAAGCTAGTGGGGGTCCAAGAGCCCTCCCTTGGAGGAAGAAGGGACTCATATTCCCCTTTCTTCGTGGTGCTTTGTATTCACTAATAGATCAGCCTCAACATTGGTGACATGGGTCTTATGGTTCTTTTTGTTTCTATGTCCCTATGCTCATGAATTTGATTTTTATTGCATCTCTTAGTTTAATTCTTAATTGTAGTTTTTATTTTCTTTCCCTAACACTTTTCCTTGTAGCTGTCCTGCTCAACAGACCCAACTGAGCTTGCAAGCACCTCTATTTTTCTCACCAAGGTGACGAAAGAGGCGCAACACTCGAGTACTTAGGATAAATAAATATCCATAAATTATACTTTTCGAAAATATTAATAAATTATTTTCCCCTTTTCCCTTTTTAGTGGAGTTTATCCCCCCATCTCTTTTTGTCTGATCTATATGTGTGCAATGATGTTATATTATTAAT
>ML786997.1:1049828-1071516 GCA_009831015.1 Picea engelmannii | reverse complement strand
GGGGGGGGGGGTTTCGGAATCTGGGGCGCACCTCTTCGACGATCCAGATTAGCGCGCCCAGATCAACGGCGATAAAGACCATTCTGGACCCCCCCTGCCTTTCTACCTTTAAGCGGAGGGGGGGGTCCGGAATCGGGGGTGCGACTTTCCAACGACTGAGATCTTAGCGCCTGGATCAATGACGCTCGCGCGATTCACATCGTCCTCAGCTGCTCTGTGTTTAAGCATATGTGGGCCCCTCTCCCTTCATATCATCTTCCAACCGCCGTTCTCCTGCTGCCATGTGTCATCCTTCTACCTCTCCCCTATGGTTCGCGTGGTCTTCTTCCCTTCTCATCCTCCACACACCATCTGCCACACGTCTCCTTCCCTCCACATCAACCTCCCATCAAAGTGTGTCCACCACGTCTGCTCCCCTGTAATCTCTCTCCTCCCCTCACCACTTCTTGCTCCACTCCCCGCTGTTTTGGTCCCATCACTCCATTCCCATGCCCCACTGTCGGCGCTGGATTTCACGCATATCTTTTGAGCCAGTCAGTTATTCCAGGTGGCTACCTGGGAGGCCCTCCACGTCTCAGAGGTGTCAAGTTGGCCGGATCGGCCTCAGTCCCAATGAAGTAGTTATTGAGGCAGTTGGTGGTGGTTAGACATCTCCTCCACCATAATGAGAAAGCACAGCCATGAATTTAAGACACATTGATTCGCCGTTGGAACTGTCAAAGAATTAAGATTGCGTCTGACATAATTTGCATGATCTTTCAGAGGTTGACTGTCAGAATCCATGTAGACGCAAATCTTTCAATGCATGTCTCGGTTCCGCTGCTGTTGTTTTTTTGAGTATATGAAGGCGTTTTCGCCATTTTTGTATCTATCGATGGTAGAGCTTAGCTCCCGACTGTAAAATTTCAGCAAATATTCTAGTTTCCTGGCCATGTGTTTGTGTTTGAGACTTCTTGGTTTATAACAAACAGTTCTTATTTTTCATCTATGTTTCTTCTCATGCTAGAGAGTTCACAGTCGAAGGATTCACATGGATTACTGCGATTTTGTTATGATAAAGGATTTGTTGTGGCATCATTGTATTCTCTGGTCTTTTGTGTTTGAATATAAGAAGATCTTGTGTTTGAACGCTTTCTTCTTCAATTTGTTATGAACCTGACGTTTATGGCAGACCCTTGCACCCTTCTCACAAAGTCTCCCCCCTACTCACCCTTTATTGCAACTCACTGTTTGAAGTGTATCAAGACCTCACTCGTTCATGCATGCCTGGCCTAGTTTCTGAGTTGAGATGACTGTTTCAAGTTCTCTTCCATCTGATCACCCCTTTTAAACAAATCGTAACATTAAACTGATGGGCGTCGGGCTCTGCTCCTGCAAGCAATCCAGGAGTGACTTCCGCCACCAACATTTCTGGCGCCGTTGCCGGGGACGGAGTTGAATATTTTCCCTGGGATTGAACGACAAAGATCAACTGATTCTGAAGGTGCATCAGATATCAGAACTTGAAGATTGCTACTGTGCACCTGGCAAATCCATTGTAACGAATCCGCTGGGAAGAACCTTCTCTATCAACTGTGGCTTCGAGAGGCAGACACACGAGGTCTAATCCACACTTTCCTTTAGCTACACCAGAAGCTGATGCAGAAGCAATGCACAGAAAGGGAAAGAGAGCTGCAAAAGAAGTTTCCGTCGCTGAAACAGGTAATATGCCCTCCCCTTCCGTGAGAACTCCATTTTCTTATTCATAGCTTCTTGGTCGTCCTTCTTCTGAGGTTTCCCGTTTTTTGAACTTCGGGAGTGTTCCTGCTGAGTTTTCTCCTCTTGGTTTGGTATCAGGAAGAGAAATCCTTGTCACTCCCCTTTCCCTGGAGGTCTTACCTCATCACAGACCTCGAGCCTCTGAAGGTTTCACCACCCCTCCTTTCATTGTTACTGCTGCACAAAGAGAAGCTTTCTCTTTGTTTCCTCCGTTGTCTCCTCCGAGGATATCTGTTCCAACATCCCCCATTCATACTCCTTCACCACCTAGTTCTCCTCTACCTAATATACCTATGGCTGGTGCTAATCCCCCTCTGAACAGAATGGACGCCATAGTTGCTGCCAGATATGCTCCTTTTATTCTCCCCCAGCCTCTGAACCCCCTCCCTACTAGAGACTATTTGAAATATATGCCCAAGTTCAATGGGGAGGGAGATGTAACTGCTGAAGAGCACTTGGTTTCTTTTTACAGTTATGCAGACAACTTAAATATTGAAAGTGAAGATGTCTGGATGAGAGTGTTCATCCAAAGCCTCGATGGAGAAGTGAGGAAATGGTTCCGGGGACTGGCCCTTGGATCTATTGCTGGCATTGAAGCCTTGGATAACATTTTCCTGAGGCAATGGGGAGACAGAAAAGATTATATGTATTACATGACAGAGTTTGGGTCTCTGAGGAAAATGGAAGGGGAGTCTGTCTCAGACTTCTCCAAAAGATTTAATAAGATGTACAACAAGATTCCTGCAGAGATTAAACCCTCAGAGGCCTCTGCTCAAATTTCTTATGCTAGCGTATTTGACCCTAATTTATGTCTCGTGTTAAGAGAAAGAAGATCCACCTCTTTAGATCAGATGCAAGATGCAACTATAGAAGTGGAATCCAACATATTGGCAGCTGAAATACTGAGAAACCAGGCTGACACAGACAGAAGAAATTAAAAGTCGGAAGCCTCAACTTTTGGCCCATCACTGTCCCACCCACAAGTAAATGAGCTGAGCCAAGTTATGAACCTCCTTAAAGAAGAGGTGGAGAGATTGAAGGTGGAGAGGAAACAAATGAACAAGTGCCCTCAGAGCACCGAGAATAGGGCAGGTTTCAGAAGGCCAAATAATTTCTCCCCTCCAGCTATGCACAGAGAGAAGGAAAGAGACAGAGACGACCAAAGAATTCAGGCTCCCTTCCAGAACAATTTTGTGGCCGATGAAGAACAAGAGGAAGTAGACGAGCCTGAGCCAAAGATCCATAGTCTAGAGGTCACTCCCCCTTTCCCTCATCTGACCCAATCAGCATATGAAGAGTCTCTCATGGATAGTCAGCTGAACGAATTGAGCAAGGGAGACAAAGCTGGCGATGGTCGAGGCAGGTACAACCTAAGGTCAGACAAAAGGGAAACAACACCTGATGTTCCTAAGTCATCCACTAGAGCAGAGAGGCCTGCTAATGAGATAGCAGATGCTTACAAAGGTAAGAAGGCCCAACCCCTCTCTCCCATTGTCTATAATCATGTTCCTGAAATTAGAGAAGTTCCAAAGCTTACATCTTCCTTTAATTTCGAACATGAGATTCAAAAGATCAGAATTCCCGTGCCACTCACTGAGTTAATTAAACATGGGGAATTCAAAAAATGCTTCTCTGAGCTGCTGAATTCTGAAGCCTCATATCCTCTCACAGACTCCATAAACCTCCAAGATGAAATGCCTGCAGTTGTCCTAGGTCCCATGGTAGAAGACAAAGATGATTCATCCCCTCCCTTCTACACATCCTTGAACATACATGATAAAGTGTTGCATAATTTCCTTATGGATTCAGGGGCCTCCCACAACCTCATGCCCAAAGCCATCATGGAATAATTAGGACTGGAAGTCACCCGAGCCTGTCATGAACTCTATTCTTTTGACTCCAGGAGGGTTCAGTGTTTGGGAGTCATCAAGGACCTGGTAGTTTCCCTGTTTCAGCTGTCCATGAAGAGTATGGTCATGGATATTGTGGTAGCTGATGTCCCCCCTAAGTTTGGCATGTTGTTGTCAAGATCGTGGATAAAGAGACTGGGTGGAAACTTGCATATGGACCTCACATATGCCACCATCCCAGTTTTTGGGGGAGAACATAGGAGATTATACAGAGAAGCCCAGCTAGCCTACATTGTCAGTGACGAAGCCAACCCTACCAATCATCCCATCTATGCTTTGGACACTGATTTAGGCTCCAGTTTACTACAACTCACCAACACCCCTGAGGCCCCCTTACAGATCAAAAAATAGCCCATTCTTGAGCAGGAGACCTCCCCTCCAACCACCTCTGTTTGGAAGATGTTCTTTGATGGAGCCTCCTCCAGTATGGGTGCAGGTGCCGGAGTGATATTCATATCACACTGTCATGAGACCATATCTCTATCATACAAGCTGGAATTCGAAGTCACCAACAATGTGGCAGAGTATGAAGCTTTGGTTCTGGGATTAAGGGCTGCAAAAGAAATGGAAATTAAGGAGATAGCTGTGTTTGGAGACATGGAACTGATTGTCCAGCAGGTCAAAAATGTTTATCAGACTAAGCATCCTCGGCTCAGGAATTACAGGAACGAGGTATGGGACCTGGTTGATAATTCCTTCCTGGATTTTAACATTTCCTACATTCCAAGGGAGGAAAATGCCTCATCCGATTGTTTAGCTTTCACAGCTAGTGTGCTCGAGGTTCCTGCATTTCCCACTGATGAGTCCGATGTTGAGATAAAGTACAGACCCTCTGTACCCGACAATGTCAAGCATTGGAAGGTATTTGAGGATGATCAGGAGATTGAAAAATTCCTCCAGTCCATTGATGACTTTTCTGCATTACACATAGATGAGGAGCCTGACACTGCAGAAGAGCTTGACCATCACCCCGGGGAATTTGTGAATAGAATTGTTGATCACCAGATCATTCAGCTACCGAGCAATCACATCCCAAAAGGTCTAATCCCATTAGAAATATTGTTCGACGGGAATGATGTGGAATTAGGGGGTAAGGTTTCAGGTGATGATGATGACACAACTGAGTGCAATATAGGCACACCTGAAGAGCCTAAGTTTGTCAAGCTGTCGAGAAGTTTGACCGAGGGGCAGAGGGCCGAATATACTAAGTTTCTGAAACAGTTTGCTGATGTATTTGCATGGACCTACGAAGACCTCAAGACATATGACACATCGGTCATTGAGCACAAGATCCCGCTGAAAGAGGAGGCTAAACCATTTAAGCAGAAGCTGAGACAAATAAATCCCATGCTGCTACCTGTCATGGAGAAAGAGGTAAAAAAGCTGCTGGATGCCCAGATCATTGTCCATTTGAGATATTCTGAGTGGGTGGCCAATTTGGTCCTAGTGAGAAAGAAGAGCGGGGAAATCAGACTCTGTGTCGATTTCAGGAACCTAAATAGAAGCTCCAGGAAGGACAATTATCCCCTGCCCAACATGGAACACATTTTGTAGAGGGTAACTGGTGCATCAAGGATATCCATGATTGATGGTTTCTCTGGTTACAATCAGATATCAGTCATGCCTAAGGACAGAGAAAAGACGACATTCACCACCCCTTGGGGCACAATCATGTATGCCAAAATGCCTTTTGGGCTGATGAACGCAGGAGCAACATTTCAGCGAACCATGGACATAGCCTTCATCAGGGAGAAGGACCAGTTTGTGGTGATATATCTGGATGACATCACCGTCTTCTCCAATACTGATAAAGAGCACTGCTGCTACTTGAAAAGAGTTTTCCTGAACTGTCGAAGGTATGGCCTATCTTTAAACCCCAAGAAATCATTGTTTTCTATGAAAGAGGGGAAACTGTTAGGTCATATAGTGTCAGCAGAAGGAGTAAGAATTGACCCCAGCAGGGTGGAGGCGATTCAGGCCTTGTCTCTCCCTCGGTCTAAGAAGGAAGTTCAAGCATTTCTGGGAAAGATAAACTTTCTGAGGAGATTCGTCTCAAATTTTGCTGAGTTGGTGAAGCACATCACAACCATGCTCAGGAAGGGCCATGAAATAAAGTGGATTGCTGAACCCAGGGAATCTTTTACACAAATAAAGAAAGCATTGACCGAGGCACCTGTGATAATCAGTCCCGATTATTCTAAAGATTTCCTGATTTTCTCATTTGCTTCCAATGATTCAGTAGCAACAGTCTTATTGCAGAGAAATGATCAAGGGTGTGAGCAGCCTATTGCCTTTTTCAGCAAAGCATTGAGAGATACTGAACTTAGATATGAGATCATGGAAAAGCAGGCTTATGCATTGGTAAAATCTCTCAAAGCTTTTAGGATCTATGTTTTGCACTCAAAAATCACTGCATATGTCCCTTCAACTTCTGTGAAGGACATTCTTATACAACCTGACATAGACGGTAGGAGGGGCAAATGGATCGCCAAGATCCTAGAGTTTGATCTGGAGATTAAGCCCACCAAGCTGATAAAAGGGCAAGGTTTGGCCAAGTTGCTGGCTGAATCAAATTGCAGGGCCTTGGGAATCAATTTCATCAATGACCAAGCTGAGTCATCCAACAGTAATTCCCAGATCACCATACCACTAGCGGCGTATCCCTAGTACAGGGATATCGTGTACTTTTTGCAGGAATTAAAGCCCCCTGACGGATTAGGAAAGAGTAGAGCCAGAGATTTGAAGCTCAAAGCGGTCAAATATTGCCTCATTAACCGAGCCTTATACTGGAGAGACCCTCTGGGAATACTATTAAGATGTCTGGACCCGCTGCAAGCCCATAAGGTAATGTTTGATTTTCATGGGAGTCTCTATGGAGGTCATCATTTTTGGAAGACCACAACACACAAGATCCTCCGGGCTGGGTATTACTGGCCTACTTTGTTTACTGATGTCTGCAGAGAAGTCAGGGCTTGCATTAAATGATAGAAGTTCTCAGGTAAACAGCAACTCAAATCTCTGCCATTAAAACTTGTAGTAGCTTCGACACCTTTTCAGCAGTGGGGATTGGATTTCATTGGAGAAATTCATCCTCCCTCAAGAGGCCAGCACAGATGGATCCTCACTGCGACTGATTATTTCACTAAGTGGATAGAGGTTGTCCCCACCAGGAGAACTTCTCACAAAGTAATCATCAGCTTCTTGGAAGACATCATTGCCAGATTTGGCTGCCCAAGTAAGATCGTGACCGACAATGCAGCCCCTTTCAGGTCTGAGCCTCTGGTCAAATTCTGTGAACAGTTCAGGATTTCACTGGTTCACTCTAATCCATACTACCCTCAAGGAAACGGACTGGCAGAGTCCTCCAATAAAAGCTTGAGCAGGCTCATCAAAAAGCTACTGGAGGACAATCAGAGGGCCTGGGACTCAAAGCTCAAATTCACTCTCTGGGCTGATTGGGTGACGACCAAGAAATCCCTGGGTCTCTCACCTTTCCAGCTGGTTTATGGAATAGAGGCCGTTTTCCCCACTCAGCTTGCCTTACCTGTGGAAAATCTCCTTCAAAACTACGAAGGAGAACCAAACCATGTGCTCAGAAGAATTCATCAGATGGTGGAAGTGTAGCAGGTCAGAGAGCAGGTCATGGACAGAGCCTACCATCATCAACAGAAGATCAAGCAGGCTTTTTACAAGAAGAGAAAAAAGAAAGAATTTGAGCAGGGTGATCTGGTGCTCAAATGGGATGCACACAGGCAAGAAAAGGGCAAACACAGTAAATTTTATGCCCTCTGGTTCGGGCCTTTCAAGATCCTTGAAGTATTTTCAAACAACACTTACAGGTTGCAGGATCTGGAAGGCAATGAAGTTTTCAGCAGCCCAGTAAATGGGCATTTCTTGAAAAAATATTTTCTGTGAGCCACAGTTGGCTCTTTTTGTTTTGTTTTGTACATATTGTTTCTGTTTTCATTTTTCGAACTAATAAATGACTCCATAGCCCAACATCAAAGGCACTAAGTCTGCAAAAGAGTTCTTAGAGCATCACAGGGACGACTCTATCCCCCATGGAGCCAAATGTTAGAGATATTTCTTGTAGGGGGGTTAGAATGCAAAAGGATGGGTAAAAAACCCATTTATCCTAAGTCCGGGGTGCTAACACGCCCGTGATTAAATGAACGATAGGTTTGGACGGCAGAGATCGTAACGCCTGGATCAACAGTGCGGGTGAGATTCCGGACCCCCCCCATCTTTCTACCTTTAAGCGTCGGGGGGGGGGGGTCCGGAATCCGGGGCGCACCTCTTTGACGGTCCAGATTAGCGCGCCCGGATCAATGGCGATAAAGACCATTCCGGACCCCCCCCTACCTTTCTACCTTTAAGCGGAGGGGGGGGTCTGAAATCGGGGGTGCAGCTTTCCAACGGCTGAGATCTTAGCGCCCGGATCAACTGTGCTCGTGCGATCCACATCGTCCTCAGCTGCTCTGTGTTTAAGCATACGTGGGCCCCTCTCCCGTCATATCATCTTCCAACCGCCGTTCTCCTGCTGCCATGTGTCATCCTTCTACCTCTCCCCTATGGTCCACGTGGTCTTCTTCCCTTCTCATCCTCCACACACCATCTGCCACGTGTCTCCTTCCCTCCACATCAACCTCCCATCAAAGTGTGTCCACCACATCTGCTCCCCTGTAATCTCTCTCCTCCCCTCACTGCTTCTTGCTCCACTCCCCGCTGTTTTGGTCCCATCACTCCATTCCCATGCCCCACTGTCGGCGCTGGCTTTCACGCATATCTTTTGAGCCAGTCAGTTATTCCAGGTGGCTACCTGGGAGGCCCTCCATATCTCAAAGGTGCCGAGTTGGCCGGATCGGCCTCAGTCCCAATGAAGCAGATATTGAGGTAGTTGGTGGTGGTTAGACATCTCCTCCGCCATAATGGGAAAGCACGACCGTGAATTTAAGACACGTTGATTTGCTGTTGGAACTATCAAAGAATTAAGATTGCGTTTGACATAAGTTGCACGATCTTTCATAGGTTGACTGTCAGAATCCATGCAGATGCAAATATTTCAATGCATGTCTCGGTTCCGCTGTTGTTGTTGTTTTGAGTATATGAAGGTGTTTTCACCATTTTTGTATCTATCGATGGTAGAGCTTAGCTCCCGACTGTAAAATTTCAGCAAATATTCTGTTTTCCTGGCCATGTGTTTGTGTTTGAGACTTCTTGTTTTATAACAAACAATTCTTCTTTTTCATCTATGTTTCTTCTCATGCCAGAGAGTTCACAGTCGAAGGATTCGCATGGATTACTGCGATTTTTTTATGATAAAGGATTTGTTGTGGCATCATTGTATTCTATGGTCTTTTGTGTTTGAATATAAGAAGATCTTGTGTTTGAACGCTTTCTTCTTCAATTTGTTATGAACTTGACGTTTATGGTAGACCCTTGCACCCTTCTCACAAAGTCTTCCCCTTACTCACCCTTTATTGCAACTCACTGTTTGAAGTCTATCAAGACCTCACTCGTTCATGCATGCCTGGCCTAGTTTCTGAGTTCAGACGACTGTTTCGAGTTCTCTTCCATATGATCACCCCTTTTAAACAAATCGTAACATTAAATTGATGGGCGTCGGGCTATGCTCCTGCAAGCAATCCAGGAGTGACTTTCGCCACCAACAGAACACTTGAGAAATCCATTGATCAGGAGACATTGATGTATTCCCATTTGTCAATGGTGAGAGAGCCTGCCACTAATGACCGAAAGCCTCAAGGCACTCACAAAACTCTAGGTCCCATATCCAAAATAAATGAGATGAAGTCGATGGAAAGAGACCCACTGAAAGGAGAGCATTAAAGCATATCGCATCAGTCAACATGAGGAACAAAGATGGAGCTTCATGATTTGGTGGAGATCAGACGAAGAACATGTTCACGAACCAATGACCCTGCGCATCTTTTACGTGTGTCAAATGAAATAAGTACATGAAAAATACCCTCTGAATAACATCCAATGATGAAAGCTAATGACAAAGGTGAGGAAACCACCAATAATGCTAATGGAAACCAAGACATTGCACAAATCCCAAAGTGTGAATAGATGTCTTGTCGTCGAACACAAGGGAAACCACCTAGTCAATGACTAATGATGAAGTGTTGATTGTTGGTTCAAGGTGACCTACCAATGAGGAAAGTAGGGCCAGGGTGCATGATAAGACCATAGTATCATGTGATTCTGAGACAAATTGAGGGTACGATCGACATGCAAAGTCAATATTTCTGAGGATTGGTCGACATAGGTTGATAGACTTCCTTTGAACAAGAGCATGAGAAATATGGTGGACTCTGGCAGCATAGACTCAATGATGTGACTATTAGATGCAGGAGGCATCAATAACGTTCTCTATAGGGATTGGAAGAGTAGCCAGTCAGTAGAGAAAACTCTGTAACTAGATCAGCTTCCTAAGGCCATTCTAAACCCAAAATTATGATGACGCAAGGACTCAATAACTTTGTGCTCTGTTCAAAGGTGACATGACTGCTATCAATATAGTACTCCCTCCCCGCCTATCTTATTTTTTTTTTTCATAACAAATGAATGCTATGATATAGAGGAGGGAATGAGTGTCGCAAGTAAGCAAAACTAGTTCCAACAATGGAACGTACCTATGCTCAATGCAGGGGACTGCATGTGGGAGATGGACACTTAGCGTGATGTTCCCTCCAGGGTATAGGGTGTCAAATTGTGAAAGATATAAACAAGGCTTTGTTTGGTTGAGGATGCAAAAACTGCTTAGGAAATAGTTTATAACGCAAAGCGAGAACCGAAAAAAGGCTCATTATTGCAAGCGAGGGCATGAGATGAAATCACAACTTAATGCCAAAAAATGTCCCTTTTAATGTCTTTTAGTCTACTTGGTGTGAAAAAGGGGCAAACTTGTGCCAAATAGACGTCTTTGCAGATCCAATTTACGAGTGTGAAAAAGACAAGTTCACTCGGAAATCTTTTCTATTTTTGATAACGAGTTGGAAAAGAGATTAAATAAGACTCATGACCTTTCAAATCCAATTTTATCGAGTGTGAAAGGGACAAATCACTCGAAAATATTTTCATTTTTTTAGACGAGTCAGAGCACCAAATGACAAAAAAGATCTAACTAGGGTACCCATGTTTGGTACGTCTCTATCATTTATTAATGACACTATTTATAGCAGATGGAGGGTCATGCGTTGCAATAAATGGGTTCATACCTAAGGTGTAAAAAGAGGTAGTTGGAGGATAATGCGAAATGCACGATGGAATAAATGCCTATCTTATGTGCTAGGTTATGAAAATACCTGCCTAAGGAGACAAACGACCAACATGGACGTTGAAATTCGGAAGAAAACTGAGTCAAAACTACAAAACCAGCTTAAAACCATTCTTGAATTAGTCCATTAGGTTAAAAAATAACATGAAACTATATAAAGTGGGCAAAAATAATTTATAAATAGTAATAAAATAAAAAATTACTGTATCATTTTGATTTTTACCCAAATAGTGTAATTTGGACCAAAAATACCTCCAGGATTCAAACGATGATTGCGAGAGCATCGGGCAATGAAATCATGAACCGTATAGATCAGGTAACTCTTCATCTCATCCTCTTCAAATTCAGGGGATTACATTTTTGAATTAGGTTTCCATTTTTTAGTTTTTGAGGGCGTAAATTAGAATTTTCGGTATACGCGGGTTTCCTTATGTAGGTCGCGTGTAGGACTAGGTATACGCCCCTGTTTTAACCATAGAGAGCGTGTATTGAGCCCTACATGTGACTATGGGCAAGTAAACCGCGTATATGTACACAATTGGCAAAAAAGGGGGTTCTTAACTCAAAAATTGATTTTTTTTTTGTAGGATGGTCTTGTAATGGAGAGAGAGAGAGCATGAGGAGGTAGATGCAGCTATGGATTAGGATCCAGTGGCTCAAGAAGCTTTAAAAATACATGGTTTGTACAATTTTTGGGCTCTCAAAGGAATGAGGGCCCAAGTGAGGTTGTTGGAAATGTTGGTGGGTTATTGGGATCCTGATAGCAAGAGCTTTATCCTTGATGGACAACCTTAAAGGATCGAAGTAGAGGACATCTACTTCTTGACTGGTCTATCACACCGAGGTGAGGTTGTGAAACTCAAGTCACGTGGAGCAGGGAGTGGGATGAAGATCGAGGAGTATATCGAAGCCCACTGTGTAGCAGGGACTCCCATGGTGGGAAGTCAAGTCCCCATCCGGGAAATCAGTAACCTCAGTTTGAATATCATTGTGCTTGTGCTTACCAGGATCATAGGTTCAACCTCATTACATCAAGCATCGATACCACTTATGTTTCATGCAGTGGAGTGTGCGAGACCCACTATCTATGATTGGTGTACCTCACTGCTGACCAATATGAAATCTTAGTTGACATAGTGCAAATAGGGGGGGAAGTGAAACTTCGGGTTTGCCTGTATTCTTTGCAGCTTCTTTTTCAAGTCGGTTCCAGGTCTAGGACCTAGAGTGGAGATCATTCCTAGGGGACCACATGATCTAGCTATGGCATGGTGGATCAAAGTCATGAGATTACAGGGGGGAGGTAGGGTGTCAACACCCTACAATGATGATTTTTTCTTCTGGTGGCAGAGACAAATCATTGCTCTGGACGACTATCCCTATGCATGGATAGATGAGGAGACCCAGATATGCCACTTCCACCAGGGGCCTCCTATGGCGCCGTAGGTAAAACGTTTTTACATATTTCATTTTTTTTTTGTATTTTTGTATTTAAGGAACAAAAATATTTTTGAATGGTGTTTGAATATTAACTAGATATATGTGTAATTGCAAACGTGTGTCCACGGTGGCCAGAGAGATTCCTTCGACATAGACAGAGGAACTGGGGATATGAGATGGTGGGAGGATAAGCAGAGAGGGTCCTATAGAATGTGCAGGGTAACCTGTCTCGTTTGACACAGAGGATTCCTATGGTTCAGGTAGAGGATTTACCTGAAGCCATGTACCAACAGGTGGTTGGTGTACTTAGAGAATGGGTACGACTCTTTCGGCATCTTGCAAATGCCGTGGTTTTCTATCATGATGCACATCCGGTGCCACGGGCGTAGATGTCTTGGGATATGTATATCAGCTGTATATGTATTTTGAGGGTTTTAGCCCCAATTTTTTCAATATAAACATCATATTTTTTAAATATATAAAAAGGGATCTTCGACTTTACTTATATCTTACAATGTGTACATTGAGTTAATGGTTTTCTTTTCTTTATTAATGTGACAAATGCCAATCTAAAACATAGTTAGCGTAGGCATTAGATACATGATTAGAACTCTGAGGAATGTGATAATATGTAATAAAATCAAAATTGTCGTTCTAAAAGATGGACCCGTAGGAATCGACAGAGTAAAGTAGGATCACGCACGCGGTAATAGCCGTTCAACTGACATACTACTAATTGGGAATCCATCCGAACTTCTAAAAAGTGAATACCATGCGAGATAACATCGCGCAAAATTTCTATGACGATGCTATATTCGGCCACGTTATTCATGGATGGCCCTAGGCATGCACCACCTAAAGATACCAACAGACCCTTGGGTGAGTAAACCACCCAAGCGACGAAATCCAAGTTCCGTGTATGACGACTGGCTCCATCTGCAAATCCTAGGTAGAATGAAGACTCTATTGACATTTGAAAACAAAGCGGAAAACACGATAAGCAAGCTAAAGATAAAAGAAAAGGAAAAAATAGATGTATATACACTAAATTTACATTAGTATACAAAGATTTCCACCCAAGCCTAGGGCTCAAGTGTAGTACCTTTTCAAGTAGAGCCCATTTATGGGCTCGGCAAACTTATTCCCTTCATAATCTTCCAACTCATAGGCTCCTTTTTCTAGGACCTGTCACACGATGTAGGGACCGTGCCACATGGGTTTAAACTTGCCTGCCCCTAGCGGTTCTTTGGCTTGATCATACAAGAGGACCAAGTAACCCTCACCATACAATCGGGTAAAGACAAACTTGTTGTACTGAACCTTAGCATGTTTCTTATTTGCCTCGGTAGATGTAAAGGCATCTCGACACTGCTCGTCAAGACTCTCTAGGTGGACAAGGCGTCGCTCTAAATTCGAAGTGTCAGGTAGGAGCTCGATTTTCAACTTGAGAGAAGGGATTTTGAATTCAATGGGAAGGATCGACTCCTCACCATGCACTAACTGAAAAGGGGGAAAATCGATGGAAGTCTTAACCGAGTTTTGGTATGCCCAAAGCACGGGATATAGCATGATGTGCCAATTGGAGTTACTTCGATTGACAGTTTTTTGAAAAATGGTCTTGAGAGACTTGTTGAAAGCCTCTACTTGTCCATTTGCCTGAGGGTAGTAAGGGGATGAATGACCATGTCTAAACCCCAACTTAGATGCTAGTTCTACCATCATTTCATTCTGAAAGTGACTGCCATGATCAGTGACAATCTCACTCGGGATACCGAATTGATTGATAATTTGGTTGAACATGAAGAAGGTTGCAGTCTTCCCATCGGATTCTATAGTAGGCATGGCCTTGACCCACTTAGTGAAGTAGTTGATGGCCACGATAATATGTTGGTGCCCCCCCAGTCGAAGTTGGGTTGCAATCGATGAAATCTACCCCCCACTTGGTGAAGGGACCGACGGTAATGACTGGGTGAAGAGGGGCTGGATGCGAGCACATTTTCTGAGTCAACACCTGGTAGGGGTGACACTTATTAACTTCTTTGATACAATATTTAAATATAGTGGGCAAGAAATAACCGGCTCACATGATTTTTTGGGCTGTCGCAAGACCAGATAGGTGACCACCACAAGCCACTTTGTGGCAATCGTTTAGGACTGACTCGAATTCCTCGTGAGTTAAGAAATAATGCAAGATATTATTTATTCCTCAGTGATATAAAGTGTCGCCGACGATGGTATACTTTTTGGCTTTATATCTAACACGCCGTTGATCAACTCATGAGAGATGCTGAGTGAACTTCAAGGTTTGAATATATAAAACAATGCCTCCATACCAGATGTCGGATGACGAGACAAGGAAAATGTGTTCGTCTGCAAACAAATTAACATGGATAACATCCTTGTCTAATCGTGGAAAATTGGATATTAACTTCGCAAAAATGAGTGATTTCTTGGACTTGGCGGAAGAAAAGGAGAGATCAAATTATTGTAGGATGACAATCCATTTATTGTATTTCCCGCCTATGATACGCTTGGTGAGGACGTATTGAAAAGGATTGACATCAACAACCACAATAGTTTTGCAAAGCAATATATAGTGAGGTAAATGTTGGACTGCATGAATGGCAGCCAAAGCTATCTTTTCAACATGAGAGTAATTAAGCTCAGGGCCGACTAGATTTTGAATAAGATAGTAGATGACGTGCTCATGGAGCTCATCATCCTCCTGAACTAGAACCATACCAATCGTCTCAGCAGACGTGGCAATATACAACAAGTAATCTCTATTGTAATCATGGGATTTCAGCAGAGGGGTTGATACCAAGACTTTCTTCAAAGCGTCGAAAGACTCTTGGGCTCACTCATCCTAGATAAAAGGAGTGTCTTTCTTCAAGAGGCACATGAAACCCTTAGTGATATTGGCATAGTTCACTATGAAATGACGTAGAAAGTTAGCTTTCCCCTGTAAACCTTGAAGTTGTATAATTGTGCATGGGGGAGGCAACTGAAGTATTGCATTGACCTTAAGAGGATCTACCATGATCCTGGTCTTGGAAACTAAAAATCCTAAGAGACGACCAGACTTAATGCATAAGATGCATTTATGAGGGTTTAACCGGATTCTATAGTAACAACATCTTTCAAAAACTAGCTGAAGGTGTATAACATGATCCACTCTCTTGCGATAGTGAGCAGTAAGATCATCAAGGTAGGCTTCGACTATGTGCTTGAGATCATGAAAAGAGAAAGTCATGGCACATTGGAAGGTTGCTCTGACATTTTTAAGGCCGAAATGTATTTTCCAGTATGCAAAAGTACCCCAAAGACATATAAATTCCATCTTGTGTTGGTCCTCAGGTTTGATATGGATTTGGTTATATCTCAAAAATCCGTCCATAAAAGAAAATATCTGGCTTCCCGCACACTCATCGAGAATTTGATCAATTAAAGGCGTGGGGAAGTTATCTTTAGGACAAGCCCTGTTTAGGTTGTGAAATTCCATACACACATGGATGGTTCCTTGCTTTTTATTCAAAGTAGCAGGGTTGGATACCCATTCGGTCAAGGGAACCGGGTAGATGAAGCCAAAATTAAGTAGCTTCTCCACCTTTTCCTTAATAGCAGGGGCCTTCCTATGATTTACAGCTCTAAGACATTTTCGAACAGGTTTATCATTCATATAAGTCCTAATCTCATGTTTGACAATATGGGGGTCGATCCCTAGCATCTCTTCATATGACCAAGCAAATACATCTCAAAATTCTTTGAAGAGTTTGGTGTAGATCATAATTTCTTTTGGAAAACAATAGACACCTATATTTACATTCTCAATCTTGCCAGGGGTATGAGAGATATCGATCGAGATGGTAGGAGAAATACTCCCCACATTTCCCTCAGCATAAATTCCATGCGTATAAAGTGGAACTACGGTGTGACTGACTATCTCACTCAAGGTAGATAAAAAATCATCTTGCTTGATTCTTTTGAGACTTGGGAGAAAATAATATCGATGATTCATATCATCGCAAGGTCTCTTGGAACCATTCATGGCTTCGAGGATGGCTTCGTTCGAAGGCAAAGTATCATCTAGGCAATCATGCAGGCAGAACGATGAGGTGGCCCATACAGGCCCGAGAATAGGATCCTCCTCATCCATCGACGAGGTAACATGATCGAGATCGGTAGAAGAGTATAGAACAACTTGATACACAATCTCTACTGTCGATAGTGGCATAGCCATGCCAGCGTGCAAGTGTCCTTCACCAGATGAAGTCGGAGAAGGTAGGGTCCATGGATCACTAAAATAGGAAGTTCAGAAAGGTATGGACCTCCCGGTTGAAGCAGGCCTACTGGACATGGCGTAAAATTGGTGAATCGGTGCTGAGAAGTCAAAGGTACCCATGAGGGAAGAATACATTCCGACACAGATATTCTCAGTTGCCGGCTGAGAATTGTCAATCATAGGGATCGACGATCCAACAGATGCATTAGGACTAGGGTACACAAAGGATAACTGGTCGATAGTCATGATCTCCCCTTGATGAGGAAAACAAAGTATACGGAAAATGGACGATATGACAACGACCATAGGATAGGTCCAATTGTGACCTAGTAACATATTATAATCGAGAGGTGCATCAACTACCTCTACTTCCACCTCTATCATCTTCCCATATAACTGGATCGGAAAGGCAGGGAGAGTACCATGAGGGAAGAAGGAATGACCATCAATTGCAGTCAACATGTTTGACGACTTGGAAAGGGTTGGAGAACTGATAGCTTTCCAACAGACCAGGGACATCACACAAGTGGCAACACCTTCATCAATGACTGCTCATTTGATAGTATACTTGGAATACTCCATGTGGATTTGGAAAGCCACATGGTAGGGTCAGTGAGGCTTCACATCCGTGGCATCAAACTTGATGAGTTTCGAGCCACTAGGATCTAGAGATCCTAAGACAGAGAGCAAGACATTCCTTTGTGATGGACACGTCTAGAGTACCTCCAAAGCCAAAATCGCAGAAGGTGTTTGGACCAGATCCTCAATGATAGAGTAGTTATGGGCGACTCTAGCATTAGGGTTGTGAGTAGAGCACTTGAGTACTCCTTTCAGAATATGGGGTGGTGGCTTTGGTTTCTCAATCTGTAGGTTTGTCTCTGGAGGGGGAGGAGGAGATTCTAGGTCAGTACTAGATTTTGAAGAGCTATAATCTTGAGAACGGGTGGCTACATCGATTTTTTCATCGACCATATTGATACAAACATGGTCACCATCTTGCGATGGTAGGTTTTGACCTCCACCTGGCGCATTTCCAACATTCAAAGAGCTCAAGGCTAAGTGCTAATTATGTGGGAATGGATTCATCAGCACAGCGGGTGGTAGGTTTAAAATTCTCGCAGCCTCGATGTTGGCAGCCAATAAAATTTTTCCATTGCCCTATAATATGCCTACACCTATGTCTTTTGAACTTCAAATTATTGTTTCATTTTGCAAATAAATGATATTTTCATTTATTGCGACACTTGCAAATTGGTTTCCATGTAGTTTTCACGACTGTAAGCGTGAAAACTCCTCCATCGTTCTTGTGATCGTTCATGATCTTTTATTGATATTTTGAATGGCACTTACTTCTGGATTATCATTAAGTGGCTAAAAGATTTTCGAACTGTGCCTATTTTCCTATTCTTACTTCGATTGTGTAACTTGATTTTTATTTAATTGGTAAGGCATTGAGCATGAAAATTTATGTTTTTTTTGAAACTTCCCTAGTCATTGAATTACATAGGGGTCATGGTTTATTTTTGTTTATATATATATATGATGTGATCCTTATTGTTATAGCTCTTGGCTTGTCGATTTTATGAAATCGATTGTCATAATGTTTTAAAACCTTTGATTAAACATGTATGCAATGGCGCATTGGTTAAACTTTTGGCTTTGATTTCACATTGAATATTCATGGTTTGAAATATGCAATGGCACATTGGTATATCATTCATCGTTTGATTTTTGGGTTGGCTGAATAGTATGATTTGAACTATGTTATGATGGTTTCAAAAGTGGATTAATTGGTGGTTGTACCTTGCCATTTACTATTATCCATGGCGGTAAGTGATTCCACCACCCTCGCATGCGTACATTAATGCTTCCCCTTTGATCGTTCATAGTGGTTAGACCGAATGATTCTGCTCCTGTGTGCTGGTGTTTTCGACCCAAACCCTTACCATGTGCCTGCACCATGGCTCCAGTTGTAAGGGCTGAACCGAATGGTAGCCAGGTTCTGTTGATGTTCGACAGTGCTTGCAGTGACCTTGAGGAAATTGGGTGGCTCCCGTTCATACAGAAATTTGATGGTTTTAACCTCTGCGTTGCTAGGCAATTTGCATTGATGTTTGATGGCTGTCGAGCCAAGGTCGGCGATGTTCAATTGCAAATTGACGAGCAGTCTGTAAGTCTAGCTACGAGTTTTCCTATCACTGGACAAAGATGGTCCAAGAACTGCAAGGTAGAAGAAGTCCCTTGGACTTTTCTCTTTTAGTCACGTAAGGTTAGCTCCTGTGACAAAGGCCTGCCCGTGACCATGCTGAAACAGCGATGGCATGACTTATTGATGATTATCAAGCAGTTCATCACCTGCGAGGGTCGGTATGGGTTTGTTTTCTTACACCACCTTCGTCTACTTATGGCTTTTATGGGTTTTGAGCTTAACATGACTTATTACTTGCATAGAAGCCTGTTCAAAATGTATAAGAAATATAAAAGGAATCAGGCTGATAGCAGCCTCTTTCACTATGGGTTGGTTAAAATGATTGTTGTTTGTCATCTGGGGTTACACCGAGACTGTTGGGATGATTTCCTTGCTCGCAACAATTTTGTGGATTCGAATCCACCACAGGTTGACAAACCTGTGGTGACCGAGGACAAGTCTGTACCTCCGGTACCCTATAGTATCCTTTTACCTAAACCCTTACCCGATTTACCTATCGACCAACCCCACTTTGTGACCAAGAATGTCGAATCTGTTAAGCCTATGGGAGAGAAGCCTAAACCCAAACCTACTGCAAATGTCAAAGGCAAAACGAATGCTCGTCTAATCTCTCGCATGGCGAGGAACAAACCAAAACCCCCTGTCAATCTTGACTCTATTGTGTTGAGTGAGGACTCTGATTTAGAGGTTGAACGTTTTTTGGCAAGTGAATATCCCTCTTTGGAAGGTATGTGTGCCAAACCATCATACGACTTCATGTCAAACCTACCACCTTGCTTGCAAAATGACCCAGATTACCCTGGCATTAAGCTGCCATGTAAAGCCCCCGGTCATTCATCCAAAACCTCTCCTGAACCTGCAGCACCACCGTGTGATCAGTGTGGCTCGTGGTTAGAGAGGTATTATCTCGATGTGCCAATGTTACAGTCCATAATTCACTATTTGGAGGATCAAGTTGCAAGGCTTACCAGTCAAAAGGCTCAGCTACAGACCACTGATAAGAAATAGAGAACTACAGGCTCTATTTTGTTTAAGAATGTGGAGACAGCTACAGCGGTCGCGAATTCAAAATTGGCATAGTTTGAGCAGCCTCACTGGTATGTACTATCATTTGTTGATATAACGAATTCGAATTCTTTGAATAACTTTGATTACAGCCTGGATTTGCTCTGTCATACTATATGTACATAGTTTTGTTTTGATTAATCAAATTACGTTTTCCCAATTTAGCTTTGATTGGATTTTCTTTGATTTAATTGATCGTGGTATGGATTTGATTGCTTTCATTTAGCCTAATTTGGGATGTTCTGTTGCTAATTGAATTTGCTGTATCTATTATAGACACAAGTTGTTTCGTATTTCAATTTTGAACACAATCAAGTTTCGATTCGAATTGGTTATAATGTATACGTTATGGTTGGAAAAAAATTGTGATATGGTTAACTGTTACAGGAATGCAATTTGGATTATTCTCAATATGATCCTGTTAAAATACATCCAAAACAATTCGTAACGGTTATGTGAAAGACCCAACTGGTTGATTCACGTTGGTTTGATCGACCCCGCTAATCACTTGAATTCGTTTTTACGATAGATATTCTGTTTCAAGTTGATTTGTGAAATGAGATTGATTCATGATTTGTTTCTATATTAAACCTTGTCACGACTTGTTTGGAATTAACCATTTCGTTCAAATCCAATAGAGTTTATTTTCACTTATGTCAATTCTATAGTGATTATGGTCAAAGTCGAATCAATCTGGTTATGATTTTGCATGAATTGGTTCACGTATCTGTTTGAATTAATCCACCTGTGGTGCGAACCATTGAGCCATAACAATTATGATAATTGTAAACAATCCTATTCTGATCCAATCGTATCTCCTATTTTTGAAAAACACAACGTTGCATATGATCTTCTTGATTGCTCTACTTCCGAATTGGATGCAAAATGATTTGTAAAAATGTTTGGTTTTGATTCTGTTTACCCGACTATAATGGCAAATCGAAACAGAGCATAATTGCCTCTCTATTTGGTTATTGGATTTTGATCTTATTGGATTTTAATTGGATACGAGACAGTCTAGTTATTGTTCAACCTGATTATGGTAACCGTGAAACAGAGTACTCCTACCCCTGTTTCGTTTGAATTACTTTTGATTTTGTTTAATTTGAATGAGAAAATCATGTGAGTCATTAGTGATTCGTTTTTAATGTTTATTAAAATAAAATTGGATTGAATTATTTTTAAAAATATTTGATTTGATTTCTATTCTGATCCTATATGCTATTTTAGACTAGCTACAGAATCAGATGATTCTGTAGCTAAGTCTGTAGGATCAATTTTTTATTGTTTTGTTACTGAAATGTCTCTCTAACTTGATATTTTTGGTCTATTGTAGATAAATTCGAAATGGCAGTGGATTTGATGAGCAGTTAGGAGATATTTGAGATATTTTACTTGCATTTTGATTTCCTAGTTTAGTTGATTTTGGGATATTTCCCAGATTATGTAAAACTGTTTGATATTATCCACAGGGAGGTTTTACCCAGTGGAAAGACTTATAAATACCTATCATTTTTGTAATAATGACATCCTCATTCGTGGGAGAACAATGATATGGAGTTTTAATACAAACTGAGGCAGAAGTTGGTGTTTTGTTACAGCTTTAGCTTCTCATTATATCAATATTTTGTTTCATGCTGTGTATATCAATTTGTATCTGGTTAATGACTACTTTAGCTATCTTAATCATGTGCAAATGATATAATTTAATCATTGTTATCCATGTC
>ML786997.1:996767-1030947 GCA_009831015.1 Picea engelmannii | reverse complement strand
TTAATTTTTTGGCCATTTTTGCATAGTTTTGACCCTTTTGTTGTGCTGTGGAGTTAATCCTTGTGCCATGAATGACTGTTTTTCTGTGTTGATGATGCGGAGTTCTTGTCGCCCTGTGCGGACGAAATTTCAGTGATAACAGAGGGCTTGAACTTAATTAATGGCACGAGGTGGTCGCAAGACTCCTCCCCCCCCCTTATCACTCACCTATAGTGACTAGAATCTGTTCACACGATAATATTCCCCTTCAAACAACAACTACTTCAACCGAAGATCCGCAGATCACAGTTGAGCCAGCAACCCCTAATCCTACCGGTGGTGACTTGGAAGAGATTGTCCGCCGATCTCTTATTAAAACACATAGTGCCTTAGCTAGTTTGAGGCAACCAAACCATCCATGGGGTCGACCTTTAGACTTCTCTGATATCAGAGAACAATTAGGTGACACTAACCTCACTGTGAATCCTTCGGATCCAAACGCAAATCCTGCTGCAGGAGCATCTGGGATTCCTCCTTCACCACCTCCCTCATATCCTTCCTCTTCTGGAGGAGATTCCTCTTCTGACGAAGGCAATTCACCTTCTCAGCCTTCCACACCCACTACCCCGATGGAAAATCAGAACAACCCTGCTAGACCCTGGTTGGACCAGGATGTTGTAGCTGTACCTGGAGCCAAACACCCTTTACCCAAGCACCCAGAGAAATGGCTTCCTAAGTTTGATCCCGATTCAAAACAGATAGCCGAAGATCATATCAAAAAATTTATGTTAGCCATCAGACTCCGTAATGTTGAACATGAAGACGTCATCTGTAGGTTGTTCCCGTATACCTTCGAGGGTAACGCATCCACTTGGTACTTTGCCCAATAGCCCCATACAATCGTGTCTTGGGAAAAGTTTGAGTCATGCTTTTTGGAAAAATTCGGAGATGGTAAACCTCCAGAAGTTTCCATTTTTGTTGCAAAAGATGTAAAATACTTCAGAAAATGGAAAGAATGGTAATTCAAATGGTAACAAGGTTGTGCAAAGCAAATTTCCACAGAAGACTTACACCAAAAACAATCCTGATCCTCAAGATAAAGGAAGCCTTCCTGTAACCCCTGTGAATAATCTAAATAATGTAAATAATGTAGATAAAGTAGCATTAGAAACTGCGAGTAAGAAACCACAAGCCATGACTCTAAGTACTCGCAAGAATGTACCTCCTTTTCTTTTAACTTTCGAAAGCTTCAACAGAAATGTGCATAATTATATGGTTGACTCAGGGGCGTCATCTAATGTGATGCCTTGGTCTGTTTGCCAAAAGATTAACACTGAAGTAGAACCATCTTCTTTTAAAATCATACAACTTGATCGAACAGATGTAAAAGTTATAGGCGAACTAAAAAATGTATTGATTAGATTATCGTCTAACCCAAAGGTTCATCAGGTTATTGATATAATTGTGGTGGATATTCCAGAAGTGTATGGCATGTTTTTGAGCAGGGACTGGTCGAAGTAGCTACATGGTTACTTCGCAACGGACCGGTCTCACTTATGGCTTCCAGAGAACGGTAAGACCAACAAGATTAGAGTGAATCGTGAGCGTTACCTTAAGTTCACGGTCATTGATTTGAATGACCCTAATGAACCATACACGCCCTCTGCTGATTCACCCGAAGTCCAAGGGATGGACACCTACTTCGGAAATTTCATGGCTGAAGTTTCACCTATCGTCAATCCATAACAACAGTCTGAAATCATAGCATACATGCAACCAACAGCTTCTATGCAATAGTCCCATGAGCCCGATGGAAATCAAATTTGGTCTTTATATTTCGACAGTTCCAAGTGTAAAGAAGGATCTAGTGCAGGCTGCATCATCATCGATCCAGCAGGTAACAGGACATTATTGGCTTGTAGACTAGAATTTGAATGTACTAACAATACTGCAGAATATGAGGCTTTACTGCAAGGTCTCAGAAAAGCTTTGGATATGAACATTCAAAATTTGGTTGTTTTTGGTGACTCTGAAATAGTGGTTAGACAAGTGAGACATTCTATACACTGTCTTTCCCCACATCTCAAAAGTTACCACTATGAGGTATGGAGTTTAATGAACAAATTTTCTGCTTTTAATATAAATTCCATTCCTAGATTAAATAATGCTGAAGCAGATCTACTAGCTAATGTAGCCTCTAAACTTATTCCTGCAGAAGGCCTATCCCCAAACGCATTCTCCGTGGAGCTATTGTTTTGACCATCTATTCCAGACAATATCACAAACTGGAGAGTATTTGACGATGATCAACAGATCATTAACTTTCTGCACATGGAGGAAACCTTTCAAGGTGCTGTGATAGATGAGCAAACGCACGACGATAATTTGCACAACTTTACGGTAATACCTAATCCGAAATCTCCTGAACCTCTATTGGACATGGTAAATTTCATACCCAAATATGTTGTTAAACTAGAAAAGTTTTATGATTTTGAAGATAAATTTAAAAAAACGGTCAATTGCAAAACCAATAGCTCTTCATTGTCTTATGAAAAAGTCAATTTAGGGACTAATGAAAATCCTCAATGTATCAATTTAGGCTTGGGATGTTCTAAGCAAGAAAAATCTGCTTTTGTTAAATTATTTAAAGAATTCAAGGATGTCTTTGCATGGACTTATGAAGATATTAAAATGTTCAATCCTAATATTATACAGCATGTCATCCCGATGAAGCCCCAAACCTTATCCTTCCAACATAAACTGAGGAGAATGCATCCTAAACTAGAACCGACCATTCAAAAAGAATTGAATAAACTCCTAAGTGCTAAAATAATTTTTCCTGTTAGACACACTCAATGGGTATCCAACCTTGTCCCATTTCGGAAGAAAAATGGGGAAATTCGACTTTGTGTCGATCTCCGAAACCTCAACAAAGTGTCTAACAAAGATAATTATCCTGTCCCTCCCATGGAACAGATTCTGCAACAAGTATCTGGTTCCGAGAGGCTATCCTTACTGGATGGTTTCTCTGGATACAACCAAGTCTTGATGTCTCCGCCGGACCAACTGAAAACTACCTTCCATACCCCGTGGGGCACTTATTCTTATCGCAAAATGCCCTTTGGATTGATTAACGCTGGTGCTACCTTTCAGAGAGCAATGGATATTGCTTTCCGAGGCTTAATCAATGACTCCGTTGTAGTTTACTTAGATGATGTGACCGTTTACTCTAAAAACAAAGACGATCATCTAGCTCACTTACGAGCCGTTCTGCTACGATGTCGTAAATACGACATCTCCCTAAACCCCAAGAAGTCCATCTTTGTAGTAGAACAGGGTAAATTACTAGGATTCATTATGTCTAGTGATGGAATGATTATTGACCCTGAGAGGACTCAAGTCATCACTAAACTTCCCCTACCTACATCCAAGAAATCCATGCAGTCTTTCCTAGGCCAGATTAATTTCGTGAGAAGATTTGTCCCCAGTTTCTCCGAAATGGTCAGGCCTCTCCAAAACCTGATTATGAAAGACACCCAATATCACTGGGGACCCACAGAAAACCAATATTTTATTGCCATAAATAAGTCCATAATAGATGCTCCGTCTCTCATGATCCCTGATTTCTCTCAAGACTTTACACTCTATACTTTTGCCTCTGATCGTTCCTATGCCGCAGTCCTAACTCAGAAGAATTCCGAGAACAATGAAGTACCCGTCGCCTTTATGAGTTCTACTTTCAAAGATGTTGAACTTAACTATCCAGCGATTGATCGGCAAGCCTATGCTATTTTCAAAGCAGTTAAGCATTTCCGGTCCTATCTTTTGAAGTCAAGGACGAAAGTCATTGTCCCCTACTCTGCCGTGAGGAACTTGTTAGTGAAAAAAGAGTTAGGAGAGAAAAGAGCCAACTGGGTCACCTCCTTACAGGAGTATGACTTAGAGATCACCCCAACACAGATCGTGAGAGGCCAAGGTTTGTGCAAGTTGGTTGTTGATTCAGAAATAGGACAGCAAGACGATAGTGATACGTCAGACCTGGAACAACGTGATCAAAGTTTAATTTGTTGCACACAAAACCTCATAAGTCCTTGGTACGACGATATTAGATTTTGTCTTGAACATGGATCGACACCCCGTCACCGTGACCCTGCCAAAAGAAAAGTGTTGAGACTAAAGTCCGCCTCCTTTCATCTAGTTAACGGTATACTGTTTCGTCAAAATTTTGACAACGTACTGATGCGTTGTCTCGAAAAAGATGAAGCAGAAAAAGTATTGCTTGAGTTGCATGCAGGAGAAGCTGGTGGTCACTTCGGTGGTGATACCACTGCTCATAAGGTTTTAAGAGACGATTACTACTGGCCCACGCTTTTTAGGGATGCCCATGCTTTGTGTCGTAAATGTATCATCTGTCAGAAAGCATCAGGGCGGTTTCAAAAACCAGCCTTTCCCTTGCAACCCGTCTCAGTCGATTTTCCTTTCTAGAAATGGGGCCTTGATATCATAGGTCCTATTAACCCTCCATCCTCACAACAATACACGTATATTGTGATAGCCACAGACTACTTTACTCGATGGTCTGAAGTCACCACGCTAAGAACTGTTAACACAAGTCAGGTGATTGTTTTTCTGAACTCGAATATTATCACTCGTTTCGGTATCCCTGATGTCTAGTCTTTGATAATACTTCATACTTTTCTTCTCTTGAGATGAGTGACTTCGCTTTGGAGAAAGGAATAAAGCTGAAGTATTCTTCTAGTTACTACCCCCAGGGAAACAACTTAGCAGAATCTACAAACAAAAATTTGATGAAAATCATCAAGAGAACCGTGGCTGAAAATCACAAGAACTGGCACAATGCACTGCTGAATGCACTGTGGGCTGATAGGGTAACACCCAAAGCCGCTATAGGTAACTCCCCCTTTTTTCTCATTTATGGCAGAGAAGCTATTCTGCCACCTCACATTCTTCTTCCTTCGCTTCAGTTGTCACAAAAAGTCCAAGAAGAAGATTGTCCTCCTTTAGAAAACCGAATTAACACTTTGATGAAGTTAGAAGAAGTAAGAGCCTTAGCTAAGCGTAAGTTAGACCAACATCAACAATTGATTAAAAGTTGGTTCGATTCTAATTCTGCTTCTGATAGGAATTTTGAAGTAGGCGATCTCATCTTGAAGTGGGACAACCCACACGAAGGAAAGGGTGAGCACACCAAGCTTCAAAACTTATGGCTTGGGCCATTTTTAATTGCTGAAAAGTTGGGTCCTAGTTCCTTTCGATTACAGAATCTTGAAGGGAAGCTTGACACCTATCTGGTGAATGGCCAAGCCCTGAAAAGATACTTTTCTTGATAACTACCCATGTATTTTATGTAAATATTTCTTTTGTTTGCATCTTTCGCTTGCTTTCTGTTTTGGTTTTGATTTGAATTGATCAGTTTTTTGTGTTTTTTGTAAAATATGCATATCTATGCACTGATCCATTCAGACAAGACCATACAAAAATTTCATCGCTGAAATAAATTTCGAAAGTTTGTACAAACATCAGTGATGTATTTCTAAATTGATATCTATGTTGGAAAATTTTGTTGTTTGAAAGAAGTTTACTGATTTCAATATCTGAGCAAAGTTTGTCATGATCATCTATTATCTTTTTACGTTGTCCCTTTTCCGTAAAGGAATGACTCAAAAAGATGTCTCCCTGTCATAGGAAGTTGTTTTCATAAATAAAACATCTCTAGAGCTTAATAAAGGACAGTGTTAAAATTTTCTGATGAGGTTTGAAAAAATATGTTAAAAAATCAAAGATTATCAGCGTCACCCCACTCAGCTATATATCTACAAAAGAAAACAAAATAAAAATATTAATAAGAGATGTGGGAAGTGTTTGTAAACCTGTCGGGATACTGAACAGGTCCACTGGCAGCGGGTAAATGCAAGCATGATGCCAAGACAACTTCGTCGGGGTACTGAATAGGCCTGCTGGCAGCGAAGCAATGTCGGGTATATGAAAATCTGTAAAAATAATATGAAAAACCTCTTTAATGTCCTTTATTCTGATGTAGAACTTCTTGACAGGATACAGATGTCAGAGTGGGTTAAATGGCAACCCTGTCGAGGCTATGGACGCCTGCTGGCAGCAGTGGCCATGCCAACAGTATTGAAGATTTTATCATTAATATCGTGACTTCCTGATCTTAAGACTGTTATTAGTTTTCATCTTTTAAAACATCGTTGGAAAAGATGGTAAATGATGATGTTTATACAATTTTCTGGTTGTTGTTTTTGAGTTGAAATTTTCTTTGCTCTTCTAATCTAAATTTTATTTCTTTTCACAGAGATAACTGCTTCTACAAGTGCATCGCCATTGTTGGCAGCCAATAAAATTTTTCCATTGCCCTATAAGCTGCCTACACCTATGTCTTCTGAACTTCAAATTATCGTCGCATTTTGCAAATAAACGATATTTTCATTTCTTGCGACACTTGCAAATTGGTTTCCATGTAGTTTTCACGACTGTAAGCATGAAAACTCCTCCATCGTTCTTGTGATCGTTCATAATCTTTTATTGATATTTTGAATGGCACTTACTTCTGTATTATTATTAAGTGGCTAAAAGATTTTCGAACTGTGCCTATTTGCCTATTCTTACTTCGATTGCACAACTTGATTTTTATTTAATTGGTAAGGCATTGAGCATGAAAATTTATGTTTTTTTTGAAACTTCCCTAGTCATTGAATTACATAGGGGTCATGGTTTATTTTTGTTTATATATATATATGATGTGATCCTTATTGTTATAGCTCTTGGCTTGTCGATTTTATGAAATCGATTGTCATAATGTTTTAAAACCTTTGATTAAACATGTATGCAATGGCACATTGGTTAAACTTTTGGCTTTGATTTCACATTGAATATTCATGGTTTGAAATATGCAATGGCGCATTGGTATATCATTCATCGTTTGATTTTTGGGTCGGCTGAATAGTATGATTTGAACTATGTTATGATGGTTTCAACAGTGGATTAATTGGCGGTTGTACCTTGCCATTTACTATTATGCATGGCGGTAAGTGATTCCACCACCCTCGCATGCGTACATTAATGCTTCCCCTTTGATCGTTCATAGTGGTTAGACCGAATGATTCCGCTCCTGTGTGCTGGTGTTTTCGACCCAAGCCCTTACCATGTGCCCGCACCATGGCTCCAGTTGTAAGGGTTGAACCGAATGGTAGCCAGGCTCTGTTGATGTTTGACAGTGCTCACAGTGACCTTGAGGAAATTGGGTGGCTCCCGTTCATACAGAAATTTGATGGTTTTAACCTTTGCGTTTCTAGGCAATTCGCATTGATGTTTGATGGCTGTCAAGCCAAGGTCGGCGATGTTCAATTGGAAATTGACGAGAAGTCTGTAAGTCTAGCTATGGGTTTGCCTATCACTGGACAAAGATGGTCCAAGAACTGCAAGGTAGAAGAAGTCCCTTGGACTTTTCTCTTTCAGTCGCGTAAGGTTAGCTCCTGTGACAAAGGCCTACCCGTGACCATGCTGAAACAACGATGGCATGAATTATTGATGATTATCAAGCAGTTCATCACCTACGAGGGTCAGTATGGGTTTGTTTTCTTACACCACCTTCGTCTACTTATGGTTTTTATGGGTTTTGAGCTTAACATGCCGTATTACTTGCATAAAAGCCTATTCAAAATGTCTAAGAAATATAAAAGGAATCAGGCTGATAGCAGCCTCTTTCACTATGGGATGGTTAAAATGATTATTGTTTGTCATATGGGGTTACACCAAGACTGTTGGGACGATTTCCTTGCTCACAACAATTTTTTGGATTCGAATCCACCACAGGTTGAAAAACCTGTGGTGACTGAGGACAAGTCTGTACCCCCGGTACCCTACAGTATCCTTTTACCTAAACCCTTACCCGATTTACCTATCGACCTACCCCACTCTATGATCAAGATGTCAAATTTGTTAAGCATGTGGGAGAGAAGCCTAAACCGAAACCTACTGCAAATGTCAAAGGAAAAAATAATGCCCGTCTAATCTCTCGCATGGCGAGGAAGAAACCAAAACCCCCTGTCAATCCTGACCCTATTGTGTTGAGCGAGGAATCTGATTCAGAGGTTGAACATTTTTTGGCAAGTGAATATCCCTATTCGGAAGGTCTGTGTGCCAAACCCTCATACGACTTTGTGTCAAACCTACCACCTTGCTTGCAAAATGACCCAGATTACCCTGGCATTAAGATGCCATGTAAATCCCCCGGTCATTTAGCCAAACCCTCTCCTGAACCTGCAGCGCCACCATGTGATCAGTGCGGCTCGTGGTTAGAGAGGTATTATCTTGATGTGCCAATGTTACAGTCTAGAATTCACTATTTGGAGGATCAAGTTGCAAGTCTTACCAGTCAAAAGCCTGAGTTACAGACCACTGATAAGAAACCGAGAACTACAGGATCTATTTTGTTTAAGAATGTGCAGACAGCTACAACGATTGTGAATTCAAAATTGGCATAGTTTGAGCAGCCTCATTGGTATGTACTATCATTTGTTGATATAACGAATTCAAATTCTTTGAATAACTCTGATTACAGCCTGGATTTGCTCTGTCATACTATATGTACATAGTTTTGTTTTGATTAATTGAATTACGTTTTCCCAGTTTAGCTTTGATTGGATTTTCTTCGATTCGATTGATCGTGGTATGGATTTGATTGCTTTCATTTAGCTTAATTTGGGATTTTCTGTTGCTAATTGAAGTCGTTGTATCTATTATAGACACAAGTTGTTTCGCATTTCAATTTTGAACACAATCAAGTTTCGATTCGAATTGGTTATAATGTATACGTTATGGTTGTAAAAAAATTGTGATATGGTTAACTGTTACAGGAATGCAATTTGGATTATTCTCAATATGATCCTGTTAAAATACATCCAAAACAATTTGTAACGGTTATGTGAAAGACCCAGCTGGTTGATTCACGTTGGTTTGATCGATCCTGCTAATCACTTGAATTCATTTTTACGATAGATATTATGTTTCAAGTGGATTTGTGAAACGAGATTGATTCATGATTTGTTTCTATATTAAACCCTATCGCGACTTGTTTGGAATTAACCATTTCCTTCAAATCCAATAGAGTTTCTTTGCACTTATGTCAATTCTATAGTGATTATGGTCAAAGTCGAATCAATCTGGTTATGATTTTGCATGAATTGGTTCATGTATCTGTCTGAATTAATCCACCTATGGTGCGAACCGTTGAGCCATAACAGTTATGATAATTGTAAAACAATCCTATTCTGATCCAATCGTATCTCTTGTTTTGGAAAAACACAACATTGCATATGATCTGCTTGATTGCTCTACTTCCGAATTGGATGCGAAATGATTTGTAAAAATGTTTGGTTTCGATTTTGTTTACCCGACTATAATGGCAAATTGAAACAGAGCATAATTGCCTCTCTATTTGGTTATTGGATTTTGATCTTATTGGATTTTAATTGGATACGAGATAGTCTAGTTACTGTTCGACCTGATTATGGTAACCGTGAAACAGAGTACTCCTACCCCTGTTTCGTTTGAATTACTTTTGATTTTGTTTAATTTGAATGAGAAAATCATGTGAGTCATTAGTGATTCATTTTTAATGTTTATTAAAAGAAAATTGGATTGAATTATTTTTAAAAAGATTTGATTTGATTTCTATTCTGATCCTATATGCTATTTTATACTAGCTACAGAATAAGATAATTCTGTATGTAAGTCTGTAGGATCAATTTTTTATTGTTTTGTTAATGAAATGTCTCTCTAACTTGATATTTTTGGTCTATTGCAGATAAATTCGAAATGGTAGTGGATTTGATGAGCAGTTAGGAGATATTTGAGATATTTTACTTGCATTTTGATTTCCTAGTTTAGTTGATTTTGGGATATTTCCCAGATTATGTAAAACTGTTTGATATTATCCACAGGGAGGTTTTACCCTGTGGAAAGACTTATAAATACCTATCATTTTTGTAATAATGACATCCTCATTTGTGGGAGAACAAGGATATGGAGTTTTAATACAGACTGAGGCAGAATTTGGTGTTTTGTTACATCTTTAGCTTCTCATTATATCAATATTTTGTTTCATGCTGTGTATATCAATTTGTATCTAGTTAATGACTACTTTAGCTATCTTAATCATGTGCAAATGATATAATTTAATCATTGTTATCCATGTATGTTTTCTCCTAAGTGTTTAAAGAACATAACAATTGCTTAATTCAGTTTGTGAACGGTAGATTTCTCTTCTTCATGAGTTGAATTATAAAATATAAGTTTTTGCATAACAGGTTTCCCTTATTTGCAGAGATTTATAAATCATAAAATTGTTATGATTTTTTATGTCTTGTTTGTCCTGTAAACAACTTAAAGAGCAGCGTAGCCGATCGTTTACGAGAAGCTTTTGGACTAACCGGTGTGAGTTTACTTCCTCCAACCAACTTCGGAGTCATCACACACAGGACAAATTAGGAGCGTTTCTAGGTCAGTTAGTCACTTCTTTGTTTACTGTTCTTATTAGTAGTTTAGTTTAGATATAAGTTTAACTAGATTTATATTAGATTGTTTAATTTCAGTAAATATATTAGATCATTTAATTTCAGTAAGTTTCATTTCTTTTTCATAAAATATAAAAATCAAAAAACATATCTTGATGTCTTAGGGAAGAAAACACATGAGTTTTACAGGTTTTATTCAAATCTGCTACTTGTAGATATTGTAGATTTGTGAATAAGTTGTAATCCAATTAGTGATTAGATATTTAATTAATAGAGTTAGTGTAATAATAATTATTAGATTGTATATAATAGTTAGAATAGTTTGCATTTAGTTTAATTTATTTAGCAGTTTGTTTTAATTAGATTAGTGTATTAGTTTGTTTTAGTATTTGTAATAGTTGTTTTATTTAGTTTAGTTTGTTTTATTTGTTTTTGTTAGATTAGTTAGTTTAGATTAGTTTTCTCTTTGGTTCTCCTGGGACCTTAGAGTGGCCAACGGATCCGTTAAACTCATCAGGGTGGTTCATTCCAAACGGCTTGGGTTATTATACAACCCTAGACCGGTTCCACTCTCTTAATTGACGGACGGACAATTTCACCCGACAACAAATGGCGCTAGAAGGAGGGCCTGAACTTAATTAATGGCACGAGGTGGTTGCAAGACTCCTCCGCCCCCTAATCGCTCACCTATAGTGACTAGAATCCGTTCACACGATAATATTCCCCTTCAAACAAAAACTACTTCAACCGAAGATCCACAGATCACAGTTGAGCCAACAACCCCTAATCCTACAGGTGGTGACTTGGAAGAGATTGTCCGCCGATATCTTATTAAAACACATAGTGCCTTAGCTAGTTTGAGGCAACCAAACCGTCCGTGGGGTTGAACTTTAGACTTCTCTGATATCAGAGAACAATTAGGTGACACTAACCTGACTGTGAATCCTTCGGATCCAAACGCAAATCCTGTTGCAGGAGGATTTGGGATTCCTCCTTCACCACCTCCCTCATCTCCTTCCTCTTCTGGAGGAGATTCCTCTTATGACAAAGGCAATTCACCTTCTCAGCCTTCCACACCCACTACCCCGATGGAAAATCAGAACAACCCTGCTAGACCCTGGTTGGACCAGGATGTTGTAGCTGTACCTGGAGCCGAGCACCCTTTACCCAAGCACCCGGAGAAATGGCTTCCTAAGTTTGATCCCGATTCAAAACAGATAGCCGAAGATCATATCAAAAAATTTATGTTAGCCATCAGACTCCGTAATGTTGAACATGAAGACGTCATCTGTAGGTTGTTCCCGTATACCTTCGAGGGTAACGCATCCACTTGGTACTTTGCCCAATAGACCCATACAATCGTGTCTTGGGAAAAGTTTGAGTCATGGTTTTTGGAAAAATTCGGAGATGGTAAACCTCCGGAAGTCTTGGTCATGGATCTTTCAGGCTTAAAAATAAACCCAAAAGAAAAAGTTAAAGATTTCAATCAAAGATTCTTAACACTAAAAAATCGAATCCCTGCAGATTCTATGCCTGCCGAGAGTCTTGTGATAGCTTACTACACTAAAGCTCTACATCAAAGTATAGCTATTTGGGTTAAACGTTCTAAAAAGGCCACATTGTTAGAAGCCTTCGAAGAGGATACTCAAATTGAAAAATACATAATTAGCCTAAAGGATTCCTCTAGCAACGAAACTGAGACTGTTTCTTCTTCTAAAAAGAAGATTGAAATTGTCCCCAGACCTACACAAAGCAAAACACAACTTGAAAACTCTGATTTGGAAAATTTGACTAAAGTTGTACAAAAATTGTCTAATCAAGTTATAGATTTAAAAAGGTCTACTGAAGAAGCTTCCTTGATTAAAGGACCCTACAAACCCCCTTTCCGAAAGCCTTTTCCAGCCAACCGACCTAATCCAAAACCTGAAGGCTTGAACCTAGAAAGTTTGCAGTGCGCTCTTTAGACAATTCTAGAAGCCCAAGATAACTTGATGCCTCCTGAAATCCCTCAGGAGGAAGTAGACCAGGAAATAGTTCAAGAAGAAGAGTCCTCTCCAAACATCTTTGGACATTTCTCGGATAGCATCTTCCAAGCCAACTTCGAGACTGTTCACCCTTACAACACTAGGAGTAAGACAACAAACAAACCCCCTACTTAGAACACTACAACTTCACCTCCAAAGCCATCTAAATCAGTAGAAATTAAACAGAATAATGTCAGCCCTGAATTAGATTATGATGTTGTTGAAGATCTTAAAAAATTAAGGGCTAACATTTCTATTTATGAGTTGTTGAAGTTTCCATTTTTGTTGCAAAAGATGTTGCAAAATACTTCAGAAAATGGCAAGAATGGTAATTCAAATGGTAACAAGGTTGTGCAAAGCAAAGTTCCACAGAAGAATTACACCAAAAACAATCTTGATCCTCAAGATAAGGAAGCCTTCCTGTAACCCCTGTGAATAATGTAAATAATGTAAATAATGTAGATAAAGTAGCATTAGAAACTGCGAGTAAGAAACCACAAGCTATGACTCTAAGTACTCGCAAGAATGTTCCTATTTTTCTTTTAACTTTCGAAATCCTCAACAGAAATGTGCATAATTGTATGGTTGACTCAGGGGCATCATCTAATGTGATGCCTTGGTTTGTCTGCCAAAATATTAACGATGAAGTAGAACCATCTTCTTTGAAAATCATACAACTTGATCGAACAGATGTAAAAGTTATAAGCGAACTAAAAAATGTATTGATTAGATTATCGTCTAACCCAAAGGTTCATCAGGTTATTGATATAATTGTGGTGGATATTCCAGAAGTGTATGGCATGTTTTTGAGCAGGGACTGGTCGGAGCAGCTGCGAGACGAGTTTGTGGCATCTGGCCCCATCCTCCCACGAAAGATTGTGTGTTGGGAACTATATTCCATCCAGGGTTTGGGTAAGTACCAAAGTCCTATCCGAAATTATAAGGCCCTCCTCCGAGATGATTTGTATAGGATGGGTTGGGCATCATTCCAATAGGAATGTTCTGATAAGGATTATGAAAATTGCCCCTGGCCGGATTAGATATGAACTAGGGGTTGTGAAAACTGCCCCCAAATGGATTGGATTCGGGTTGGGGGTTGCCCAAAGTGTAAGTCTGACCTCCTCCAGATGGGAATCCAAAGGATTGACGTGGATTCTTCATACCAAAAGTATTGGTCAGAATCGACATCGAGGGGGTAGGGATGTAGGGCATAACTTGTTTGCTAGATGGGTTGTTCCATCCAGCCGTAGAAGGATTAGATCTGGGGTTATGAAAATGGGCACTTCCTACATTAGGATTCATTTGGGGAATATGAGAACCACCAAATGGGAAAAGAGTGTAAGGAGGTGTAGTGCCCCCAAGTCCAAAGCTAGCGTTAGGGCCAGCAGCTGGGATGGCGGTCAAAAAATGTGATGTGAAGTTAGGCATACCATAAGAAAATGGACTAGAATCCATAGGGATGGACTTAACATTGTAACTCAGTGAGTGGCCAAAACCCCTAAAAGGGTTTGAGGCAAGAGATGAAGCATTAACTACAGGCCGAGCCATAGTACCAGTATAAGCCTCTAGCCCTGCGACTATAGAGGCTGCAAGAGTCGAAGGGGTGCCATTAATTATAGTGGGTATGGGAGTTGAAGAACTCCCAGTGTTCTAAATACTAGACTCAGTACTCATCCTTGTGGAACCACAAGTCTTAAAGGTGGATGTGTGTGTACCACGCCTTATAACTCTATGCCTTTTAGAAGGAAAGAACTCGAAAACTAGTTGTAACTGTAACAATTGAGAGGACCGACGAGGAAGCTGGTCCGACTCTATGATGACTTATGACTCTACAAAATAAAAATATATCCTAAGGCCAACTAGTAGTCAAAGAGCATACCAAAAAGTCAAACGACCAATATGCATGCAAATGGGCTAAAGTGGCTGAGTGGCCTCCCTCGCTAAAGAAGGTATGTCTCATCCAAGAGGGACCTAAGACTCCCTACTAAATTTTGGAGGTAATAGAATCGGTTATAGGGGCCCTCGTGGGCTTAACAACCAATCAGTCAGATCCCCCCATAGAAGTAATCCTCCATAAAGGCTGTGTGCTATCTGACCCCTATCTGACCCAGGGTACAAGTAGAATAACCCCTGCAAGTAACCTATGAGATACCTAAGTCAAGAAACTAATAAACCACTGTATAACCAATACACATGTGAGCAGTCATAAGTCCGGATCACCGTATGGGAAGGGTAGCAAAGCCCGAAACCTTGAAAGCAGCGCCTCTCATAGAGGTATGGGTACTAGCAATATCCCCAAATACAAAGCAAGATCCCCAAAGGTATGGGCACTGTATATCCTGAAACCTTGAAAGCACCGCCTCTCACAGAGGTATGGGCACTGTGTATCTCTGACGCTAGGTGAGTATCCAGGGGTTATCCCTTCAACTAACTTCGCATGACCTCATGATTGACTCCAATGTGATCGCAGCCTCCTGATATTACCAATTATAGAATGGAATTCTCAACTCCCTGTCTCAGAAACATATGTTGATTTAATTGCATTGGAGAAGTTTACTCACAAAATCCTATTCCACGGAACTAAATCCTAGACTAGTTTGTGCACCCTAAAAAATAAAATTGTGACTAATCAATTTTAGTTCAAAGCATAAATTTTATTGGCCATGATTACTCAAAAGGGTATGGAAGCGAAACTCATGATGTTATGACTCTGCAAGAAAATGAATATGAATATAATGCAAATTCTATCTTTAACTTTTCAATGAATGATATGTGAATAAAAGCAGTGCAATTTTCAATTTCAACTCTACAATTCATAAGTAAAATGAAATATTTCATTAAATGAACTAAGCTAATGATAAAGGCTCAAAGAAAAAAATGTCAACCAATGAAAAATGCCTATTTTTTTTGTATTTTCAATATATTAAAGAGAAAATGCATGGACTATAAAGAAGCCTGATATATAAATTCTGCTGTGTATAAATGAAATAATTCAAGCAGAATACCAAGCAACCAATCAAACAGCCCTGGGTTCAAGGACAACAAGGATGAAAAACAAAGAGAAAGACTATGCCCAAAAATTCAACTCCCAACAGGTTTTCTGTCAACCTAGAGAAACTCAATAGGCACTACAGAGGCCTAAGAAGGCTCAACAATCCTCAAAACTCACCCAACAATCACTAAAACAATAAAATAAGCAAAGGTATGTGGTATACACGACTATTCAGAAGAACATGGTGTATATATGCATCCTGCAGTGAGACAACAAGTGGGTATACGTGATTGTCTGGGAAAAAGGAGCATATATGCTTTAAAACAAGGCCAAGCAAAGGCAAGAAGGTTGAAAACTCAGAACCAGAGTGAAAAAAATATGTTAAGCAGTGATACGACAAGAAACACAAAGGAAAAAGAGCAATGCAAGAAGAAAAAGTGCTTCAACCCTTAGAAGGAAGATCTATCCCTAGTGGATTTGCCATTTCTGTTACGAGGGAAAAACTCTCTATGGCCAAGGGTAAACCACAACAGATAGGTATGACTACAGAAATCAGCTCAATTCCAACATATGCTATATGAACTAATGTGCAAGATAAGAAAGAGGCCTACCTCAATCCAGCGTTTGATGATGTTCCACCGTTGAGCACTTCGACCCAACTCTTTATACCTAGAATAATTTCTTAACAAACAAGTAGAGAAAGTATATAGTGATGATATAAAGGGGTTAGCACATTAGATTGTATAATCCATCAATAAACATTACAAACACGCCCATGGATAATAATCACACATTTGCAATATACCAATATGACGAGAAAGGAGTATTTCTATTAATAATTGATCAACAGAAGTGACAACATTACAGACTTCTGTGTCAGTATGGTTCGAAACCAAGAAACTGAGTTCCTTCCAACTGGGCCTCCACCACTTCAATCCTCCACCAAAGGAAATATCATAAGAGAGAGTCAATGAGGTTCTCTCAACAATAGGGAAAGAGCTTGGGGGTTGAACATTGTGTTTAGACTTGAGGGACAAAGGGATGTAGACTCAATATGAAGTAATTTCTCCAAAGTAACTTTGATCTCAAATTTGAATGCTTTCTCCTCCTTTTCAATAGCTAGAAATTGTGCTTTTATAGCCTTCAGCATGCAACTGAAGGGCCGAGTTGGGACGTTTTCAGTATGTGGAAGGCCAAGGATCAAAGATCTTCCATCATGACATGGAAACTCGACCTCATTTTTGTATTTTCAGGCACAAATCCCGATGTACATGGGCTATAGTGGAGCAACCAGTGTATACGCATCTTGCATAGCTGATAGGGAGCATATATGTGGAAAAATGTATAATTTTGGCTTTGGATTCATCAAAAAGGGATGACAAGTTTGCATAGGGAAATGGAAAAAGGCCCTTTGTGCAAGATAGAAATGGTGAGGTAAATCTTTCTATAACAGGGGCATTTAGGTGGACATAGGAGTCCCATAAGACATTCAAAAATATGAAGGAAGTGATGAGCACTTGTGTAATTTTAGCACTTCCTAATTTCACTTAACCCTTTGTGCTTGAGTGTGACGCGTCAGGTGAGGGAATAGGAGAAATTTTGATTTAAAATGGACTTCTGATAGCATATAAGAGCATGGAAATCACCGATTCAAAGAGAATTTATTCCATATATGATAAGGATATGATCACCATCATGCATGCCTTGGTGAAATTCAGACAATACTTGGTGGGTGGTAAATTTATGGTTAAGATTGGCCACAATAGTTTGATACACTTCTTGGGGTAAAAGGACTTAAAGAAAAGGAAAAAACAATGGGTCAACAAATTGTAGGTGTATGAATTTGACATTGAGAATATGAATGGGATGAAAAATGTGATTGTTGATGCTCTTTCCAGAACACCCGAAATATGTTCACTTGCAGAGGGTTTATCTGACTAGAAATCTCATCTCTTTGTAGAGTATTCTAAGATTAAATTTTCTTGTGAGTTGATGGATCACAACATACAGGATGACAGGTACAAAGTGGTGGATTGCATCATCTACTACAAGGTCCACATATACTTAGTCCTTGAGTCTACATTGAAGGAGAAGATTATGAGGGTTATGCATGATACACCTCTGGTAGGCCATTTTGGGTACTTTAAAACTTATAGGAAGATCAATGAGAGGTTCTATTGGATGGGCCTCAAAGATGATGTATTGAGACATGTGAGGGAGTGTATGACTTGTAAAAAAAACAAGTCAGAGCAGACTCATCTTGCGGATTTATTATATCCCTTACCCATATCGGAGCAGAAGTGGGAAAATGTGTCCATGGATTTCATCACAGATATACCGAAGGTACAGGTCAGAGACTACATATACGTCGTGGTCAATCGGTTGACCAAGTTCACACATTTCTTCACCATTTCCTCATAATACAAGGTGACACGAGTAGTAGAGTTTTTCTTCAAGGAGGTATTCATACTCCACGGGTTGTCGAAGTACATTATCGATGATATAGACAACAATTTCGTTAGTGCATTTCGACAGGAGATGTTCAGGTTGGCTGGCACAGAGTTGACTCATAGCACTAGTTACCGTCCCCTAGATAGATGGTCAGATAGAGATTATGAACAAATGGCTTGAGGGGTATTTACGTAACTATGTGTCCAATAAACAAAAGGCATGGGTCAAGTGCTTATATTTGTGTAACATCCCCACTATAATCCCTAGTTTAATTAATTCTTATGTAGATACAATTTGTGGCTACAGCCAAATAAATGAATATGCAATTTTATTTATAAGTTTTAATAATAAAATGTGATTCCAACCACTAAGGGGACACAGACAAGAGGTAGGGGTTGAATTAATCCATGAGAGGGGTGTGTGTCTAGGATAATGGCCAATAGGGGTCCAAATGGGGAATTAATCATGTATTTTAATTCATTCCATTTTCATAAATTTGCTAATTGTATATGAACCTTCCAATTTATGATTGAGTGGTCCCAAAGCCAATCATTGAATGCATGTAAGAGGGTGGGTGTGATTGGTCACATCCCAAAGTTATTGGGAACATGGGGGTTGAGTACAATCATCTTGGGGAAGAATGTGAGTCAAGAAAGGAAAGAGAAAGAGAGGAAATTTGTATGGGTTGGGGGAAAAAATTTTATACATGGATTTTTTGTGCATGAAGAGAAAGTAAAGAAGGGGGAAGAGATATTGGAGCTGGTGCAGCCATGGAGGGAAAATTTTAGAGAAATCTGGAGCGTATCTGGAGTGTTTTGGAGCTAGAAACTAAAGAGATAGGTTTTCAGTCCTGAAGAGTGAAGTTCGATGTGATTTGCACTAAAACAAAAAATGTTTTTTGTTGGTCTGTTGGTAGTTTTCCTAGAAACAAGTTCCATTGAGTTCCCAGTTGAGAGATTCCTAGATACCAGTTCTAAAAAGACCCTGATAAATGAATGGGATTTTCAAGGGCCTGAGATCTGTGAAGGGGTACATTCCTTGGGTTGGGTAGGTCAAGTGGAAGAGAGCTGGTGGAAAATCGATATAGTTGTAGGAAGATATAAATGGGTCAATGTGAGTTTGCTGAGATGTGAGTGGATTGTGAGAGACCATCCTCTTTTGTGGATTTCTAGCCTCAACTCAGAGGTGGATGGATGTTGAGATTCAGAATAGTGAGTCTATGGTTGGGTGGAATGTATGTTCCAAGTAGTTGGTTGCAGAACCATTGTTAAAAGATAAGTGTTTTATATTGTTGTTGTGTTATTTCATGAGTTTATTTATTGTGCATGAACTCTGTTTGTTCGAGAATGATTTATATGCTGATGTGTGAATTATTAAGTTACATTCATGTTATTTTGACATGTTGTAGATGCACCTATTTTATGGTTATATATAGTAGCTAAATCTTTTTTAAGTCATAGTTGAAATCTACAAGAAATTAGTTAACTATAAATAAATTAAATTAGTAAGCAAAAAAATTGTATTTATGAGTATTTCACACCATAGTGTCCCTTAGTGGAGTTTGGGGACGTTACATTATGATATCAGAGTGTATGGTTCAAACAATGAGCTTGTATGGGCCAATATGGGTGTGAATTGGTGAAATTCACTATTGTATATGTTGTGTGTGATGGATTGGGGAAAAACAAAAGAAAATAGAAAAATCTCCAATTTTGTGAGTGGAATCCAAGTTTAAACGACTCCAGACTATTTAGGAGGTTCCATGGAGACAAGCGACAAAGTTACAAGGTTGAATTCTACATGGAATGGTTGAAATTTGAGTTTTAATGGATGTATATAGTGATTTACAGAGTTCAGTGAATCGACGACCGAGATCATGTTTGATATTGAGATCGATGACATGGATTCACTTAAATAAATTTAAAAATTTATAAGGTATCGGTCATTTGGATGGTTGAGAGAATCAATGTACAAGATTCATTTTATTCTATTTAGAAAATAAATCAGATCAATGACCCAGATTCACTTGGGTTTTTGTCAAAATTTTCTAAGTGTGAGGTTCAACAACAAAATCTGTCGATGGATGATGGTCAGGTTGACGAGTTTGGTGAAGTGTTGGAAATTCGCTAAGAGAAAATGTCGATGGTTGAAGGATGATGGATGTGCATTGAGAGAGTTTGGAAAATTTGATATGATCAATGACCACAATCATTTTTTAGTAATAGATCAATGGTCTAGATCAACTAGAGTTTTGGTCGAAAAATTTCTAAGTGATGAAGATCGCTAGCAGAGTTTGTCGATGGCCGATGTTTGAATCAAAAAATTTGGGTGAAGAGTTGGTTTGGCCATAAGACATATTTGACTTTCGATGGTCGATGATTGAGGGTTTGCAGAATCCACTAAAGTGTTTCAAATGGGCAAGACAAATCATCGATGGCCAATGAGATAGTGTTCATGTGTCGATCGATTCGATGAGTTGTCTAGGTTGTCTAAGAGAATCAACCAATGGTCGATGAATAAATAAGGATAATGAAATCATACTCCATGTGGCATGCCATGCCATCATCCATGTGTCATGCAACATCAACCAAGTTGACACCTCAAAATGACGTGTCATGCCACATCGACATCCACAAGTCATGCCACATCAACAATTTCCACGTCAACCAAGGATCATCTGAAAGTCGACGGTCGAGCATCGACCAAATTTCAGAAGTCTTCGTCAACCAATAAATATCACCGACGATCGATGGTCGATGATCAAGTTGGGAGGTTTAGAGATGTGTGCAAATTGGGTGTCGAGGAAATGGACCGACAACCGATAATCAAATCAACAATTTGGGAAAAATGTTATGAGAGCCCAAAGGGGGATACCCATTGTCGATGGTCGTTAGATTAATATCAATGGTTGATGTTTCTCTTGATTTGAGCTCAATGGGTAAGATTTACAAGGATGTTAACACAGTAAAACAATCAATTTTATGGAATTTTTGTGGTATTTGAAGGTCATTAACTTGCAAGGCATTTTTGAGGGATTAAATGACGTTTTTAACCAATAAAAACCCACAAGAACAAAGTGTACCCTACAAATCAAATAAAATAACTCAAACAGAGATATCCAGTGAGCTAAATGGTTTACGAAACATAGCTCATATAAGAAAGTTACAACCAAAACAATGAGGGTAAAATTTTGGCATCAATTTTACTTCCAGAAGGCATAACTCCATGCTCATAAGTCCGTTTGGGGCATAGGAGTAGTTGATGGGAATCTTATGACCCATAGAAGCCATTGGCGAAGTCAAATTTTGGTTATGGGTACCTAAATGTGAAATAAGAGAAATAAGACATATGTAGCATGTAGGGATAAACTAGGTAAAACAACCTAAAATTCTCTAAACCATAAATCTCATCTTGGAGCTTAGATTTGAGTAAATGAATAGTCATTGGAAATGTATTAAAGAGTATAAGACATTTGTCAATCTATAATTTTGAATTGGTGCAATGTGTCCTTCATAAATTGATGAATAAATAACCTATATTCTAATGGATGGAATGTTTTATATTATGCATGTTTCTAACAATAATTATTACATGCACATTTCTTGCAGAATTAGAGGTACATAAAAACAACTTTATCTCTTCTATGAGGACTAGAGTTATGGAATATGTTGGGGGATATTACAACCATGATGAAGAGATTAGATGTCTACATGTCAACATGGGGAATGTTGAGACACAATCAAATGGAAGAATATATAGACATGATCCTATCACTATGAGAAGCCTACATAGAGAAGTATAGAGCTATAGAGATGGTAATGAAAGGATTATGAAGGATAAATAAGAGATACTTCATAGCTTAAACTTGTTGCATAAGCTAGCACCAAGCAAGAATCTAGTTCTAGGCAAGTGTCAGCATTAGGATCCCATAGAAAAAGGGATGATCATTAAAATGATAGGCAATTGAGGAGCATGAGAAGACAACATCATTATCCAAGACAATACACTAGAAGAACATGAGCAAGTTCAAGTCCAGGGAGCAACCCAAGTGTGTCTCTTGTTCGAAGGAAAATAAGAAGGCCAGAGGAATACATCTTGCAAGGTGAACTCAAGAAGATCAAGCCACCTACTTTTAATGGTGAGCACTGGAAATTAGAATAGGTTGAGGCTTGGCTGTTAGAAATGAAGAAATATTTCCAATTGCATGATTACCCCTCCAGGGTAGAAGTTATAATTGCAACTTACCACTTGCAAGGAAAGATAGTTGTTTGGTGGGATCAACTTAAGCAAGCCAAGAACCTTGATGAGAATAAGATCTCATAGAGTAATTTCAAAGGATATTTCCAAGATAAATATTTGTCTAAGAATTAATATGAAAGAAAGATGAAATATTTGTTTGATCTCAAGTTGGGAACCACGAATATGGAGGAATATGAGAAAAGATTCTTTGAATTGTTGAAACATGTTGACTACATCAAATATGAGAAGGTCAAAATCCAAAGGTTTCTAAGTGGGTTACCCTCCTTCTATGGTGACAAGATTCAATATGATAACCCTAAGACTTTGGAAGAAACCACAAGGAGAGAAAGGCATATTTATGAGTGAAGCAAAGGAAGGTCAGTGTTCCAAAAGGATTGGAATGACAAGATGAAAGGGAAAAAGGATCAAAGAAAGAAAGGTCTTAAGCCACACTTTTTCAAGAATAAATCCCAAGAAAATCAACAAGTTTAGTAAACCCAAAATGATCACAATAATGCATATTCATTGGAGAAAAGGCCAAGGCAACAACCTATACAATGTTGGGGATGTGAGGGAAATCGTTTATATAGGGACTTCCCTCACAAAGGAGAAAGAATGAGGGATTTACACAACATTCAAGAGGCCAAAACAGTGGAAGACATGGTAGGAAACATGCCAGGGATTTATACATCCTTGTACAACAAGCAAGTTGAATATTAATCCCCATGATTGAAGTGGAAGGTAAGATTGGCAACCAACCTATAACAATTTTTATTGATTTTGTAGCTAGCCATAGTTACATAAATGCTAACATTGTTAAAATATTTCACTTGCAAAGGAGTAGGCATAAGAAATCTTGGTTAGTTCAGTTACCCATGAGGGATAAGAGGAAAATCAATGAGTTGGTTAAATATTGTTCGATAGACATGAATGGACTTAGAACAAAGGTAGATGTAAAAATCATACCATTGGGTTCATATGATTGTCTAATTGACATGGATTGGTTAGAGAAACACCATGTTTCCCTAGACTGTTATAACAAGACAATCACATGTCTTGATGAGGAAGGGATGCAAAGAAAGATTCAAGGCATTCCAAGAGATGTAGTTGTGACAGCCCCAACCACCAACAGGCTGGGCCATGCCACTTCTCAGACACTTTACATAGCTGTGAAACCATTTTGTAACATCCCCAACCATCCATGCCAGGCCATGCTACGCCAGAGAACACTTCTGTTCTCTATGTGGAACATACTGTAACATACTCAACATCCAAAATGAGTTGTCACATACAATTTTCTATCTGCATGCGATTAAAACATATCCACGCACAAAACTCTTGCATAAGATTTATATATAAAACATAAACAGAAAAATATGTTATGTAAATGCATAGATTCACATTGAAATAATAGTAAACATATACATGCAGCATATACAGGCAATACCCATAAAAATAAACACAGTTATAATCACACATATGATAACCCATAAAAAATATGCACATAAATAACAATGCAACATGTAAATTTATCACACAATAGACACTTATCTTGGTAAGAATGTCACCAACTACGTGCAAACCTTCCATGAATCTCCCAGCCTTAGACCACACTGTTCATCACTCTCAACAGTGGGTCACCCCCGAGATGGGACTAAAATCCACCCAGGTAAGGGTTCCTAACCAGGCTAACGGCTCATGGGAAACAAGAAAGACTCCATCACAGGTGCCTACTCAAACTAACAGCCTATAGTCTCTCTTTCCCCACATGTCTGTCCCAACCAAGGAAGTGTGCCCCTTCTCTGCTAAAAAATCCCTCGTCTGCCCCACTTCCCTTCCAGGGCTTCAGCAACAGGCTGGATAGGAATTCTCAGAGCCCTGTAGCTGCAATTCGACACCTTCAGGAAGTCACCTCCCAACAATTCTCCTGCCCAAAGAGAAATTACTCACAAGCCTGACAACCCGCTTCTTCAGTCCCATGGGCCTGACAACCTGCTTCTTCAGTCCTGCTCCCCAACTAACCAGCTACAACAACACAAAATGGCTATGGATACAGGTTCAAATACAATGGAATGAATGTCTGAGGATAACTAACTGCATGAGTGAAAATGGTCATGGAAATCATGGTTGAATGATGGAAAATATGATGGTAAGAATCATGAAGAGGGGTGAAAATGAACTAAGTCCCCACAATATGTATGCATGTCCCCAACTTGACACTTGTCATGTTGGGAGCTACTTTGGCCCACCTGTCCCCAACTTTAGAACTTAGGATAAAATAATTATCCGTACTTTATGATTTAAGAAATATTAATATAATATTTCTTTTTTGGCTCAAGCTCCATATCTTATCCCCTTTCCTTAACTTAGCCCCTCCCTTTCCCTAACTAGTGGAGTTTATCCCCCCATCTCTTTTCTCGTGGTCGATCTGCGCGCAACGATGTATTTTATATTAATCATGAGACATATACAAAAATAGGTGCATTGGCCTTTAGCATCTAGGCTCTCTAGCCTAATTCAAAACATAAGCATCCTATCTTATAATAACTGGTTCACCAGCCTATAAAACAAAACATATACATAAAGTCTCCCTGGCCTCAACATTGCATGCACTTAAGATGCTGCGTGCGATATCCTAGAATGTGCTCATTTCATCATTTTTACTGTGCAGTACCTATGCGCACTATGCCATGAAAGATGAATGTCAAAATATATCAAACACATCACCAGCTTAACTACATTATTACATTTACAGTTGGGGTTTTACCTAGGGATATTACAATCCCCTTCCCTTATTTATGCACTGTCCTCAGTGCATCATGTATACATATACAACAAAATTTTTAAAAATCCTCAGTGCATTATATACCATGTACCATTCAAATTATTTAAAATATCCAAGATTTAGCTACTGAAAGCTTGTTACCCATCTGCTGCTCTACTTTTCATCACCAATTCTAGCACTTATACTGCAACTTGAAGTCAATTTCTCTATTCCATAGAGCCACTTCAAGAAATAATTCAACTCATTTTTCCTTATTACATGCTTCAATTAACTTCTTTGAAGCAACAATTGGCTGTAGATCCATGGCGTTTCATCCATCCTTTTATCTCACTACTGATAAACTATCAGTAACATATCAGGCCCAAGCATGGGATATGACTTCATCAGGACAATGGCTTCCCAAGATAACCACGGACCACAATTAATATCAACATAGTCTAGGACAAGGTACCAAACCTCACCAACACTCCAATCAATGGTCTCTCTTCCCCACATGCCTGTACAACCCAAGGTAGTATGCATCTTCACTTTCCAACAGTTCATCGACTACTCAACCTCCCTTTCAGGGCCCCAATACAGGCCAGACAGGAAGTCTCAGAGGACCGTAGCTCCTGGAGTTCTGACTTTAATCATTATCATCTCACCTTCATCGTACACATGTAATTTTCATGAGAGAGCATTATACAAATTCCATTTTAGAAATCCAATTAATTTCATAAGGAATTCGACTTTTTCCCAAAATATGAAATCCTATTTCATAATTTTTCATTGATGTTTCAATAATAGGATGTAATTTTCCTTATGGATTTCAACAAGCACCGTGCTAATTACCACTTTTCCTGCAATGATTATATATTGCATACAACCAACAGATTGTTAGTGTTTTCTGTACATCATGCTTCAACATGTACATCACCTTATGCAATGATCTTAGAATTGCCTGTACCTAGCAATTAAATCACAATTACCAAACAATTTAACCAAATAGAATGACTCATCATTCTATGCATATGCATTTTCATAATTAACAACAGTAAGTTCACTTCTTCAATTTTCTGAACAATAAATTTTTTGTAGTTACTATTCCTGTGACCACCTCACTTGCAACTTTCCTGTTGCAATGTTTAACAGTTCCTGAATTGTTCTCAACTTCATGATTTAGCAACATTTCAACCATTAGTATAATTATTTCCATGTAAAAATATATATACATGCACTCACAAAATGTATTCAGAAAAATGCATTTAAGTATACAATTCCATCATGTATGAGTGCAACTCTGCCACTTACTAGGCATGAGTGCAACTCTCAATGCCTATTTATTCAATGCACCTTTGCATTGATTTTTAGAATGAGATTTATCTAAGTCATTCATCTCACCATCCATAAATTGGAAATATGGTCAATGTCTTGCCCCATATCCACACACTTCCCATTGTCTTCCCAATTACTTGGATGCCTTCCCTTTCGACCTGAACACTACACCAAGAATATAATTCTATAGTGTTTATTAGTGTTAGCAAAAAGGTTGCAGTCCAAGTTTATATCTAAAGTAGGAAGCTCATTGGGTATTTGTGTGGCACATAACCTTTCTATAACCATACCTTTCCATATCCAACCATGCCCTGGTCTCATACATGACTATCTTTCTTAGCATCATTCCTATAACAAGTTATTATCTTTTTATTTTCTCTGGTTATTGCCTCATAACCAAATTAACATGACATGCTACTATGTCAGCGTGTGCATTCAAAGACTAAAATCTTTGATATATATAACATGCCTCTAGCCTTTACCACACTTAGTGGTAACTTAATCCTGTCAATGCACTTAAACAATACCATACAACGTAGTATAAAATTCAATTTGGGGAAATTCTTACCTGGATTTCCCTTTGGCAATTATACAACATAATTTCCAAAAGAGAGATACTTACCTGCATGGCTACAATTAAACGAGTTTAATGATACATGATTATATGATGAATATAGAAGTTCTCATGCTTCCTTATCAGCCTTATAATTCCATATTCTAGCCTTATGTTGCTTCCATCCATGTGCAACAACATTATCAACAACACTTGTAAACATGCAAGCATTATCACCCTCTGGCTGTCCCAACAAGCCATAAAATACTTTATGCTACAATAATTGCAGTAATTTATTTCTTCCTATATCGTGTTTCCTTATTTATCCTAGAAGTCTTCCATTCTTTTGGATTCCTGAACCTTCAAGTGCTCTTCACTATAATTATTGTGCATGAATATTTCTGATCTGAGCACTTTTTAGCCAAAACACTCTTGGCTGCCTTTGTTTTTCCATCCAAATACTAAAATCATATTAACCTTTAGATTTTATTTATTTCCTGGATCCATCTATCCCAATTCATACTTGGATGAATTATGGTTCCAATCTTGTTGTCTTATAGACTTTGGATCTTCAACATCCATTTATTTTCCGGATCCCTCTGATCCAACTCCTACATGACCCAATTTTATTTCTAGTCATGTTTTATGTGTAACCTTGGACAGTTAACACCAACTTCCTTCTTGAGGTACTTGATTTATCCTTTCCTTAACTAATCATATCAGTACTTGGATTTTCTTTCTGTATATTACTTTCCCTTGTCTTGACCAATCTGATTTCAACCCGCCTTGCACAATCCAATTCTATCATATCATAAATAATGCCCTTCATACCATGCTTCCACTGCACACTCTAATAACCATAAGGGAAGCATTACTCTAATTTCATAGCTAATCCATGGATATGATGCACTCCTTATCCAATATGAAATAATCCTCTTTATTTATCTGATTATTTTCATTCAGGTAGTCAATTCCTTTTATAAAAGATTTGACTCCAATGTATTGCTTAATCTGCATATTGGTTTCTTTGGGAGTGATTTCACTTTCACTAATTCATTCATTACTTGATCTATTCCTTTGTCTAGATTCCATTGAATACTTGACTAACACGAGTGGAATTCCTGTAGTGGCCTCCCAAGATTTTATGGCTGCACTCAGATTCATACCTTGACATTTTGTGGTCTTGGCTTTTGATCATCTTATGAAATATTTTGTCATAGCACTCTTTCCCAGAGTACCTCTGCTTATTTTTAATTAAACTTCAACCTTCTCACCTGTTAATAACTTAAAGTTTTTAACTCTACAAAATATTGCGGTGTATGGACGAACATAGCGGAGGCACAAGATGTATAACTCAAAAAACCATCGATCAAAAAATGATCCAGATCAATGGCTGGAGCCCCTATCAGGTGAAAAACTTGCACAAGACTTAACCATAAGAAGGTGGACCGAGAAAACCATTGTGGTTTTTAAAATAGATGCGTGGCACCTTTAGAGATACATCGGGGTGAAAGGCGGTTTGTTGAAACCACTTTCTCCAAAGTCCCGATGTCACGTGTTTCAATATGTCAGAACCACCACTCGTGGGACGGGCTACGACTAGTCAAATCACCTCATTTCACTCATTCAGTACTTTATAGTTGTATGATGTCCGGTGAACGCCGCCATGTAACAAACTCAAAAGATAATCATTTGAAATGGATTATCCGAGCATGGAAAACCAATGTACTTGTACTTAAGTCTGTCTGTGATTCATGATTGGGACTCTATAACTACCAACTCTCAAGTATGGAGGCATCATCTTATCCATAAATGGAGTAATATCCAAATTTGCTCGACCTTCTGATCTCTGTAAAAGAATTTCGGTGTCCACAAAATGGAGGTACATGGACAAAGCTATATCTAGTGAGACTGGTTACTCAGGAAACATGGTAGATTTACCTATGAGTAAGGAGGAAAGGGTAATTGCACATATAATAGAAACTAAATTCCACACAGAACCTACTACAGACTCGAAATTAGAATTCAGGATGAATCCCATTATGAGGGATCTAGTCATCAGTAGGCGAGCTGTTAAGAAGAAATGGAGCAAGCGACAGAAGAAAGAAACCACAACTGAAAAAACTGAAAGTGTTGGAGAGGATCAACCGGTTTGGTTAGATACTCTAGAGGAGGAGATCGCTAAGCTGAAATGAGTCCTCAAATAAAAGTAAGTACATTTCAGAAAAAATTTGGACAACTGGTAGCAGAGGAAAGGGGCCCTAGAGATGATAGACCTATTCTTAAATGGTCCCTTTAAATAGGATAACTATTATTTTAAATCATTCCCTTTTTGTAACTTATCTCTATTTTTAGAAATATGCAAAAGTACGAGCTTTTCGAATTCTACAAATAATTCCTCTATATATATGTATTATCTCGAGGGAGAAGAAGCGGGAAGGAACTTGCCCTCTGCGTAGGAAGACTTTTTTTGTAATTTTGGGATTAAAATGAATATATAAATGCAGAAGCAGATTTTGGACTGTTTATGAAAGATTCTGTAATGATCGTCATTTAAATTAAACTACCATTGAATTAAAACGGAACAGTAAATTTGAAATTTACTCAAAATTCACTTAATCTAGCATATTCACTCCCATATTTCAATAAATAAAATAACAATTTACATAACAATTTGCATAATTTACATAACAATTTAAATACCTCGCTCTGATGTTGTCGCTCCCTTCGCTTGAACCTATCCGCAACAGCTTGCTCCTTAAGACACCCCAAAACCAGCCACCCTACCGACTAGTACGCCTAGCCCTAGGACATCGATGGACGTCCTAGCCCTCCGAGCCCAAAACCCCTTAGCCCCGGTGCACTGTAAATCCCACTGTCAACTAACTCTGCCCCAATACTCCCAATTTTCCCTTCTTGTGGAATGCATGAATGAATATCCCCCTCTCCATAATCCTTCTCCTTCCCTTATGCCTCCTTCACCGCCCTCGCACATTCACTCCTCCACCAAACACCTTATCCCTTAATTAATTCCTTATCCATTCATTTATTTCTATTTAATGGTCTTATCCTATATTAAATATTTCCCTTTTTACGTATGGGTTACGTTATCCCTTATGGGATACGTAACCCATTTAATATTATATTTCATTTTTAACCTTTAATTTAATACTTAATCAATTAATGACTCACTTAATAATTAATCATTCATTAACCCTTAATTAAAGAGTTAATCATACTTAAGCTAATCATAGTAAAAAAAATAATTAATTAATAACATATAATTAATTAAGGTTATATAATAATTAATTATAATTTAGCTAATTTTTAGGATTATTTATGAAATTATTCATATTAATAAGTAAAGGATCATTACAGATTCTAACTGGTAGTAATACACGTCTGGTTGTCTTTCATAGTATGTGTTTTTTGTAAGCTTATATTTCACTTTCATCTGTCTGAATCAGAGGAATATAAAACCCAGAATTCATCTATGAGATGCTCTCGGCTTAGAAATTTAGACTATATTTATTTCTTCTCAAACCAACTTTGAATTCATTTTAAATAATGCTCCGATGTGGTTGTGTGTTTCTTTTTCCTCTAATACCATGAAAATTTTCCATTAAACTCAGACTCATCACCTTAATTAGCATTCTCCTCTTGATAGTTCAATGTTCCGACAATGCATTGCTCATTCCAGAATCCATAACCCAAAGGTCATCTCCGTTCTTCCAGTCATTCAACAACAACCCTAAAACAAACCAAATCTAGCCAATGTTTTCTATAGATATATCCAGTGACATGAGAGAGCCCTAAAAAATGCACTGCAAAAAGATGACATTCAAATGATATGAAACTTCGCAGAAAATCACTGGTTTTCTGCTGTTATTCACCCTCCAAACAACTTCGCGTGCACAAACTTTAAACCTGTACACCCATATTTACCATATGCAGCAACAACACAAGGTAAATCATGCTTCACACACCTTAAACCCACTGTGTATCGCTTCTTCATCGCGCCACTAACTTGTGCTTACTATTTTTATGTCGTGCACCAATATCCACCACGCACAAATTTTGTATTGCACACTGATATTTTGCATGCATTGCAATCAGCGCGTTGCACCATGCCAAAGTTTAGTACACCCCACCATGCACTTATAGTCTGCGCGCATCATTTACTATACTATCGCGTGACAACTTATACTCATACTGTGCACACACCAACCAAACTCATTTGCACTCTTCCATCACTACGCACACCACACCCACCATTATTATGTGTGTGCACACCATGCAATGCTAAATTTATCGTGCATTCCTGTACACCAACATTTTTCCGTGCGACGACGAAATTTAGCGCGCACACCTGCACACTATCATTTCTCCGCGCGGCGCCGAAATTTAGCGAATTCACTAGAACGCCAATACCTTGCCGTGCAGTGCCGAATTTTACCTATCACAAGATATTCACTGTGCATCATGCATTTTTAGTGCACCCACCTGTGCACATTCACCTTTATGCGCATCAAATCCTTGTGAATTCAGCTACAGAAATTGGGGTTTTTTCCTAACGTTTTCCCCAATTTAGCATAGACATTCTGCAACCATGAAATTCTTTCAATTTCACCCTGATAACACCAATTCAACCTCTGCAACAACAAATATTCGTGGGTTGACATTTTTGGAATGAATTTCCCCAAAATCAATTCACGGATTGGGAATTTTAATTACAAATTCTGCTCCATCTGTCATGGCTTTACTGTAACTTCATATTCGACCCATTCTAGATCTGAATTTGCTAGAATAGATATTAAGTCAGAAATATCTCATCACTTAGCCAAATTTCTCCATTTTCTCTTGAATTTAACAACAAAAATTGGGGCTTTTCCCCAATTCCGCCTAGTTGTTGTTACTTTTTACCATGGATGCTTTACAAACTAAAATTTGGCCACTTTGAAATAAATCCTCTATGACATTTTTCTTCAACTCAACTTTCTCGGCCCATCCAGGCTCAGTGTTGAAAATTGAAGCTCTGATACCAATTTGTGACATCCCCAACCACCAATAGGCTGGGCCATGCGACAACTCAGGCAATTTACTTAGCTCTGAAACCGTTTTATAACAACCCCGACCATCCATGTTGGGCCATGCTATGCTAGAGAACACTTCTGTTCTCTATGCGGAACATACTGTAACATACTCAACATCCAAAATGAGCTATGTCACATACAATTTTCTATTTGCATGTGATTAAAACATATCCACGCACATAACTCTTGCGAAAGCTTTATATATAAAACGTAAAGAAAAAAATACGTTATGTAAATGTGCAAATTCAAATTGAAATGGTAGTAAACATATACATGCAATACCCATAAAAATAAACATAGTTATAATCACACATATGATAACCCATAAAAATATGCACATAAATAACAATGCAACATGTAAATTTATCACACAGTTGACACTTATCTTGGTAAGAATGTCACCAACTACGTGCAAACCTTCCACAAACCTCCCAGCCTTAGACCACACTGTTCATCACTCTCAATAGTGGGTCACCCTCAAGCTGGGGCTAAACTCCACCCGGGTAAGGGTTCCTAACTAGGCTAATGGCTCATGGAAAACATGAAAGACTCCATCAAAGGTACCTACTCAAACTAATGACCTACAATCTCTCATTCCCCACATGCCTGTTCCAACCAAGAAAGTGTTCCCCTTCTCTTCTCATAGTACCTCGACTTCCCTACTTCCCTTCTAGGGCTTCAGCAACAGACCGAACAAGAAGTCTCAAAGCCCTGTAGATGTAGTTCAACACCTTTAGTAAGTCACCTCCCAACAATTCTCTCACCCAGAGAGAAATTACTCACGATCCTAAAAACCTGCCTCTTCAATATCCCACGATCCTGACAACCCGCTTCTTCAGTATCCCACGGGCCTGACAACCTTCTTCTTCAGTCCTGCGCCTAGACTAACCAGCTACACCAACACAAAATGGCTATGGATAGAGGTTCAAATATAGTGGAATGAATGTCTAAGGATAACTGACTGCGTGAGTGAAAATGGTCATGAAAATCATGGCTGAATGATGGAAAAGATGATGGTAAGAATCATGGAGAGGGGTGAAAATGAACTAAGTCCCCACAATATGTATGCATGTCCCCAACTTAACACTTTTCATGTTGGGAGCTACTTTGGCCCACTTGTCCCCAACTTTAGAACTTAGGATAAAATAATTATCCATACTTTATGATTTAAGAAATATTAATATAATATTCCTTTTTTGGCTCAAGCTCCCTAGCTTAGCCCCTTTCCTTAACTTATCCCCTCCCTTTCCCTAACTAGCGGAGCTTAGTCCCCCATCTCTTTTCTCGTGGTCGGTCTTCATGCAATGATGTATTTTATATTAATCATGAGACATATACAAAAATAGGTGCATTAGCCTTTGACATCTAGGCTCTCTGGCCTAATTCAAAACATATGCATCCTAGCTTATAATAACTGGCTCACCAGCCTATAAAACACAACATATACATAAAGGCTCCCTGGCCTCAACTTCGCGCGCACTTAAGATGCTGCGTGCGGTGTTATCACTGAAATTTAGTCCGCACAGGGCGACAATAACTCCGCATCGTCAACACAGAAAAATAGTCATTCATGGCACAAGGTTAATTCCACAGCACAGCGAAAGGGGTCAAAACTATACAAAATGGCCAAAAAAATTTCAAGGCGCTTCACACCCACTGGGCGCGCACGCGCGCGCGTAATATCTTCGTATATGGAGTGCATATGCGCGGCCATGGGGTAAAAAACCCGTGCGTCTGCCAAACGACGCATTTATGAAACTGGTTGGCCTCCCAACCACTAATGGATCGGCTCCCAAGTCGATTTGACACCAAATCCGAGCTCAATCTGCGTGGGGAGGCTGGTCAAAGACCTAATTGTGCCCTAAAGAGCCCCTTTTCACATTCAAAAGAGGTTTCATAATAACCCAATGCTTGGCTATAAAAAGCCATGAATGACCACCATTTCTTCAAGGAATTCTTCATACTGTTATGCTGCTGAGATTGCTAGAGACCCCCTCTTTGGCAACACACATTGTAAGCTGCATTTCAAAAGCTATTCACCCCTCACTTGAGTGAATAAGCTTGGAGTTCTTTCACCCACATTTCAACTTTTCTTTGTAAGGAGAGCAATCAGTTGAGGGCCTCAAGAGCCTTCCATTGGAGAGGGAAGGGACCCAAGTCCTCTTTCTCCATTGTGTATCTTTGGATTTCATCA
>ML786997.1:922052-974576 GCA_009831015.1 Picea engelmannii | reverse complement strand
GATAATTAAAGAAAAGAATTACAAAATAAGAAAGTGTTAGGTCGGACCTAATATTAAAAGGAAGTGACATAAATGGTATAAATAAACATCATTATACATTCATTTGATACAAGTCTAATTTCTGAGGTAATAAGAAGAAAAGAAGTCCGGATTTCAAGGGAGGATGAAGTCTTTTGGTGATGTGTTCTAAGGTATGTTATTTTCAGGTCATCTTACCATTTTTTCTATAACCTTTTTTCTAGAATGATTCAGATGGTGAAATCGCTCTGGTATTGATAATACATATCAAGGTACCTTTGGTAAAACTTTCCTCTCTTTATTCTCTATAATTATGGAGATAAATTCTGTGGAAGATAGGGTTTGTGACCAGTCCTGAAGCTAGTCAATAAACAGGTATTCTGGGTAAAACAGTCATAACTTCTTCATTGAGAATCCAAATGAAGTGGGACAAATTTCATTGGAAATAGAATGGACTTTAGTTTCTTGTATGTGAGTTTCAGAATCAGATGTTAATTATTGAGCACATGGCATTTTGTGCAAGTTCACTCTCCTGAATAGACCAAAATTGAATAAAGTCTACCATTCTTTATATAACCTCTTTTTGGGGAGGATTCAAGGAGTGAAAATTGGAGGAGTTTCAGAGAATACATTGAGTAATATTATCTATAGGATCAGAGTACTCCAAGAATTGAAGAATTGCAGAAATTGAAGAAGTCTCATGAAGCATTATCAGGTTCTATGTGATGATTGGTTGATGGTGATGATTTAATGTAAAGTTTTATTATCTCTCATATATTCTTGGGTGGAAGGAAGGGGAAAGGATGGAGAGTTAAAATCTCTCTTGATATTGGAGGATTGTATATTCCTCTTGGAGGTTTATCCCTCTCTTTACATTTGGAAGCTGTAGCTACCTTTGGAAGTCATTACTTCCCTTGAACAACAACTATTGATTATTTCTCATATATTGTGCATGGTGTATCGTGGTGTATTGGTGTAACTCTTATAATATTGTTCATTTCTCATTGGATATAGTTGAATGGTTTAAGTATAAGTTGAAAAAGGTTTTAAATTGTACTTGATACTGATTCACCCCCCTCTCAGTATCAACAAACATGTCACTTATTCGAAAGATTTACCCCCATTAGATGAGGAGGGTTTAGTGTTGGTTCCTGAGGAGGTCCTGGAGGTCTGAGAGAGGAAATTGTGTAAAAATATGATCTGAGAGTACCTCATCAGATGGAGGGATTCACTAGTAGAGGATGCCACATGGGAAGGTGACCAAATCTTGTAGCATCCTAACTTGCAGTTGCTTGAGTACAAATAATCTTGGAAAGGGAGGACTCTAATGTCCCCTTCCAAATAATTACTCTAGTATATTGACGTAATATCCTAAGTGATTCTCGTAGGCTATAGTGAGTGGAAGAAAAGAAAATCAATTAATTATTTAATGTCATCAGAGTGGGAAATCAATCCTTTTTAAAAGTGACATTGAGTAATTAATTGAAAAAGGTGTTTTAAGTGACTTTGAGCTTATAAAGTCACTTTAATTTATTAAAAGGGTAAAAGGGTCAGCAAAAGGGTGAATGAGGAAATAAAAATGGAATGAGGGCACCCTCTCTCATTATGCATTGTTATTTTCTAAAAACAAATTTGAGGAGATCTTGTGGCTTTTGGCTCTTGGGACCAAAAAACCTAGAGAAGAAGATTGGTTTCGATGGTGAGACCATCAACCCTAGCTAATCATAGAGAGAAGATCACTCATATCTTTTCATTGTGCTTCATCGTGACGGATTTTTTCATTTTGGCGGTGGAATTTTCTTGTTTGTGTCTGAGTTTTGATTGTGATGGGGCCGAGTTTTCTTGAGGAGGATGAGTTCTCATTCTATAGGATCAAACTACCTTATGGATTTTTAGTTTCTTAAGAGGACCGAGTTACCTTGTTGCTAGGTCGAATCTTTGCAATGGGGCCCAAGTTATTCACTATTGGTGGGTGATTTCATTTGATGGGGCATAGATTTGGTAGCTGGGTTGAGTTCCCTTACCTTGGGGATGAGTTACATCTCTTATGGGATGAGTTGCTTGTTGTAGGCAAATTTATTTGTTGTCTGAGTTGAGATACACTTAGCTTGGGTCCTTTTCTCTTCAGGAAGGTGAATTATCCCTGTAGAGGTCGAGTTGTGAGTGTGGGGGCGATTTATCAACTGTGAGAGGACAAAATACCTCTTGTGGGATGAGTTCATTGTTATTGTGGCCATTTTCCTTTGTTGGGAGAGTTATTACATAACTGGGTTGAGTTGAGGTTGTGTAGGATTGGTTATTATTACAACTACATCAGATACTTGCTTATTCTAGCCTTTGTGCCATCCAATTCTACTGTTGTTCAAGAATTTGTTTTGAGTTTCCTCTTGATGTGCTAGTCCAGTTTTAAATTTTAAACAAGCTAATAAAATGGCTATATTAATTGTTTTTTATTGAATCATTTTTTGTATACTTAAATGCTACTATATTTGTCTTGTGTCCAGTGTTTGGAAACATTGCAAATTGTTTTTCAAAACTCCTAAGACAAAAACTACACAAAAACATATCCAAATAACCATCATAAAACATAATAATAACAGTAAATCGGGGTGTCCAACCATGGAATAGAACCTACAACCTACGTGTTTGACAAAATTGATCACCTAGAAATACACATACATTGATACAAAAGTAAGGAAAATTGTGACAATAGTAGGTAGGGACATTACAAAGATCTTATTCATATGTTGTTGGAGGAAGCCCTTACGTGATAGAGGGATGAAATGATGGAATTTTTTTCTGAAATCCTTCAACGACAATAGACTATAGAAGACATGTCTTCATCAAGAATCCACTTTGGAGGAATCTCCCCTTTCAAGGTACAAGTTAAATTTTATATTCCTTTGTTTGAAGGTTAGCTAGATGAGGATGCTTTGGAAAAGTGGTTAAATCTACTAGAAGCTTATTTCACTTTCCACAATTTTTCTGATAGGGAAAGGATCACTTTTGCACTCATTAAGGCTATCCCCCATGTCAAAAACTGGTGGGATAATTAATGTGAAAAAAATTCCACAAAGGAGTCTGAAATGTTTGAGGTCAAACGCACTTGGGATTCGTTTATGGATGTCGTTAAGGAACATTATTACAATGTTGGAAAATATGATGGTCGGAACATGAAATGGACCAGATTGCATTAGGAGAGGACTAAACAGTGTCATAGTTCACAAATACCTTCTATACATTTTGCACCAAGTTGGGTATCAAAGACTCCGAGTGACATCTAGCTCTAAAATAGTGTTGGGCACTACATAGGTACATCCAAAAAGAAATGGATTTTCTGGACATTTCTTCACTGGGAGCCACTTATCGATATGTTGTCAAAAGGGAGCATACATTTAAGAAACTAAATAAGTGGGAGTTGAGGTCTACAAATATGAAACAACTGATGTATGGTAAATGTATCCCTAACTCAATGAATAGCCAACCTTAAGATAACCAGTCCAAGTCATAGGAAAAAAAGAGTATCACGAAGATGGATACACTAGGAAGTGGTGCAGATTCCACAAAATACCTTGGAAAAACACCAATGGATGTCGCTCGAAACATTCATTGGTGGTTGAGATCAAAGATAAAGAGCCAAACCTCGACTTAGACTTAACAAATCATCGATGCATAAACCACTGCCACCATCATGACCACAACAATCTAACCAGAAGATCCATAGGATCCTGAGGAGGGGGAGAACCTCTTCCATTCATATATGTGGGTGAAGGGGACCCCATTACATTTAATTGATGATAGAAAAATACAAAAGAACCTAATATCAATAGAGGTCCTCAAGTAGTTGGTGTTGGTTGTGCAGCTTGATTATCGTCCTGATTCAGAGGTCTCTATTTTCAGTCATGTTTATACTCCATGAAGACTATACACCCTAGAATACTGTAAAACCATCCATATGGGGTGGTTGTAGGGGGGGATTTCCCCACTTGCGGGGTCTGGGGACCAGCGGGGGTTCCAGGATGAATCCCCTGAAGGAAAAATTGCCTTGTAAAATATTGTAATTCCGTAGTCAATCTGGATCGTTCATTATAAGGTCGCAGATGTTGGGCCCTTCATTTTTGGTTTGAAGTTGCAAGGAGGACTACAGTCCCAGTTTTTTTCAAACATGAGTTTCACAAGCTACAAAAGAGTTGGACATTGGAGCAAGTAAAGAAACATAAATTAGTTGCAAAAAGGGACAACACAACGCCAACAAGGAAAAATAAGTTACAACAGAACAAGAACAAGAAAGCATGCAGAGCCCAAAGCCAGAAGATCCCACTCAACCTATATATGAGATGCATATTATTGTAAAAGGGTTGGGTTTTTTCTATTATTGTTGGGTATGGCTAGGTGTAGTTTCTTGTCTGTAAGAGTTTGTCATAGATGGTATAGAGTGCGCAGATAGACAAAAGGTTATGTGATTGTAACTTGTATACATTTTGGGGAAAAGGATAGTTAGAGCTCTGTGACATGAGTCCATAGCCAGATGTTTGTAACAGAGTACTGATTTGTATCTTTGAGATTGTATCTGAGAAGCTTTGTTGATAATATATAAAGAAGGACCTAAAATTTTGAAATTACTGTGTCATTGTGTGTGAATGATTATGAATTGTCTCCTTACAATAATTCTTTATGTTTGATAATATAAATATGTTGTCTCTGTGTACAAATGCTTTTGCATCTTGAGTGTCTTTATTTCCAGTATGAGTGATTTCAGATCGGTTCTGTGGTTATTCTATCTTGCGCAAGATGATGATGACTCTTGAAGATTCTAGAAACCCACCTAAGTATTCTCCTTTCCCTTCCCTATCTTTCTGTCTTGGTTGTGATTTGGGTGAGCCTTCTTCTCTTCGGAGGAGATGAAAATTCTAGCGCTCTAGACTACTCGGTGTATTTTGTTGGTAACCTAAGAAGGACCGAGTTCTAAACAATCCCGTGCCAACAAAATGGTTCCATTGCTAGGACCTATCTTAAAAGTAAACCTGTAGGGATAATTCTTCCGTGGATTCACAGATCCGATATTCACCAGTGGGGGGAGAAAAATTGTGATGCCTTCATATGGAAAGAAGCGAAGTTGAGAGGAAAAACTGTGAAAGATACACATGAGGTTGTCTTTTAATCAAAAATATCGAGCAACCAGTACGAGATATTTTGGGTTAAGTTCCTAGAATAACTTTTCCACTGGTTAGATAGGCTCCAAGAAGCTACGGAATTCCAAGAACAAGTCAAGAAGACCTACGTTTGGGATACAGAAAATATCGCATAACTTCATCGACTGGATCATCTGGTAATGCGAGCGATCAATTTCTGGGTCAATACCACATTAGAAGGATACATTATTGAGTTTTCAGCTGAGAATCATCAATATTTTTCACGAGAAGAAGAGGATTTCAATAAAGACGCAGGGGGAAGACTGTTTAGAGAAATTTCCCTGTGGATTAATTTTTTCTTGATGGAAGAGGGGATGCTGACTATGTCCTCGACTAAGATGGCAGTGTAAACACCCTCGATTTGGGTGGGGTGAGTTTGGGGTGGAGTCATGGCTTGAGAGAGGGGAGAGGGTTCTTTGAGAAATGGGGGAGCAACAAGAAATGGACTCAAGAGATGAGAAAGACTTGAAAAGAGCCTCCATAGTTGAGAAGTGGTGGCGTGGTAAGATAAATAAAGAAGTAAAACAATCTGAGAAGTTGCGGAAAGAAGTCATACTAGGAGAAGTCGAGGAAGGATAGATGGAAGAGTTGTGAAAGATGAGAAGACAACAAATATTGGCCAATAAAAGATTAAGTGAGAGAGAATCCCAGAGAGAAATAAGTACCCAAGAGGGTGGAAAAGAAAAAGAAGGTGTAGAAGCACAGGAAAAGGAAGCCAACATGGATTTTTAAGAAGAAAGAGAAGATTCAGCCCTGATGCCAGGAAAGATTAGGATTCTGGTTGAAGAGACTGCTCCAGAGGATGAGAATGAGACCCCCCAGATCAAAGAAACTTGCCTTGAAGCCAGTGGCACTAGCCCTAAATCACCCATGCCCCAAGTGTCTTCTATACAAGTGGTAAATTTTATACTACCTTCTTATGCTACTTTTGTTCTAGTACAGTCAGTTAGTCAGTCACAACGGGGAAGCACGAATACTGGGAGGATATTGGGATCTCCTAGTAGATCACAACCAAGACTGTTAGGTTTTATCTTGGTAGGAGCAGTAATATCAACAATGGATGGTAACGCGGGAGGTTCGATTTCTCGATACCAAGAATTCTGGGGTAAGGGAGATGAGGATGTTGATAAACATTGTTTCCTATGTGAAGCAATCTAGAGGTCCAGAGGGACCCTGGATGCGAATAAATTGGTTGAGTTCCAGACTACCTTGAGAGTTCATGCTCTCAAATGGTACATGAAGGTCATTGATATAGGAGTACCAGGAGTGCAAGGTCAAGCATTCACACTTGACTAGGTACAGACAACGTTCATAGCAGAAGTTAAGCTACCTCAGCCAGAACAACAAGTTCTTTTTGAGTTGCATGAAATTCAGCAAAGGGAATGTGAATCGGCTTGGGAATATAGCCAGAAGTTCAAAGATTCTATAGGGAGGCTAGCACATCTGATCCATGAAGAACATCAAAGAGAATGGTATATCTAGGGATTTCTACTTCTGTCATAGATTTCGTTAATGCAACAATGGATAGCCACTCTAATAGATGCCTTGGAACAATCAATGAATATTGAAGCCATGGCAGGATATCCGGGGAGCCTGAAAGTGACCAGACCCCCAACAGATGCAAATTTGGCACAACTACAAGGGAAAATATCAATGCTTACAGAGAATATTCAAGAATTGACGATACCTAGACCAGGACGACCGCAAGTCTAGTGTACCGAATGTTACATAGAAGGACATGATCTGGTGAACGGATGTCCACAGATGAGGGGAATGGGACCTCCTCAGAATCCGATGGGACCCTCACTAGGACCCATAGGAGTAGTTTCACAAGTATTCATGAATTTACCATTCCATACCCCAACCCCATACAATGTTTTTCTAGGTGATGAAGTAGCACCATCAGTTGAGTATTGCGAGATTTGTTGAATCCATGGGCATGGGCCAAGATAGTTCCCCATTATTCAGAAGTATTCAAAAGTACTAAATACTGTGCATTATGAGTTTTATGCATCTACCACCCATGCTATGAATCAATGTAGAGCATTCGATGCACTTGCAGACAGACTAGATCAAACATCATTCAGGGTGAAAGAAACCCCTTAGGCACCGGGAAGAGGTCGAGGAGGGGGATTTGGAGGAGACTTCAGAGGAGGAAGGATCGAGGGAAGAGGACCAAGTAGATGCTACAACTGTGATGAGCAAGGCCACAAGGCTAGAGTCTGTCCTAATCCAAGACAACCATGGTGTTCTCACTGTAGAACCAATGGGAACGTAACTGAAGACTACCCAGAAATAATTGCAAATGGGAAGATCAGGTATGTCAATGAGGATCTAATCTCATCATTTCATAGATCAAGAGATTTATTAGAGGAAAACTTCCCAACCTTAACATCGTTACTCGAGGAGGGGAAAAAACTGGCCCAAATGATGATAATTTACCTCAGATCCAAAAAGTAGTGCCTAGGGAGGACATGTATGATACTTTGAAACAAAATATATTCTTTAAAAATTCCATAGAAGTATTTCAGAATATCCCTGGCCTTGATATGCAAGAAAAACCCCCTCAGACCATAATTTACCCTAGGATCGCCCAAGTCCCTACTTCACCCCCTACACCCAAAAACCCTGTAGTCCCGATGAGACAACCTGAGCAGCCACAAAATGTAGTTGCCCTTTGGTTTCAACTATTTTATGATATTCTTGGGAATGACTAGTTGACAGAGAAGTTGCATAATGCACTGTACCTAGTTCTAGGAAATGAGGAATCTCCAGAAACTAGAATAAGGACTAATATTCTAGATAAGAATACTCAGAGAGTATAGAGAAGGAATGTACGGACTGGAAAAGAGATTAGATTAGCATCCTAGATAGATGAGTTTGATATTAAGGATGTTATGTTAGATCTAGGATCGGATGTTAATATACTACCTAAAAATACGTGGGAAGCTTTAGGAAAACCCCAGTTGACATATTCCTCAATCTAGCTAAGAATGGTCAATCAGTATTGTATTTTTCCAATAGGAAGACTAGAGAATGTGGAAATAGATGTTGCGGGAGTGAAGACTGTAGCTGATTTTGAGGTGATCAAAATCATGGGGGATAAGGACCCATATCCATCAATACTTGGTATTGATTGGGATTACGACAACTATGCGGTGATTGATCTAAAGAAAGACACTATGAAATTTGAGGCAGACATAATAAAAGTAGTTCAACCCTTGGATCTGTATGTAGGCCCTCGATACACGTAGCCAATGGACAAAAATATGGAGGGAGAAGACGTGGATCAGTTGTACACTGTAACAATAGGAACACGAGAAGACTACATAAATCCTACTGCCGATGGATCAATAATTTGGAGGAGCATACAATCAGCGGACGAAGATTCAGAACTGGCATTTGAAAGTTGGTAACAAGGTTTATATGAAATATTTTCAAGAAGATGTGCAACTTTCCAGCGAAACCAGATGGGTTGGAACTGAGGTTAGAGAACACCCGATATATGATGGTACTTCAAAACTTGACAATTTTCTGGTTAGCATGGAAGAAATGATAGCGGAGGATCAAATAATATTAGTGTTGGACTTAGCCCTCCAGGACACCCCTTCCATATGGTGGATGTTGGCCCTTGACAAAGTTTTGGGAGATCCTTGGTCAAGTTTGACCTATTTTGGGACTTTGACAACCTGTCAAAGGAGGAGCACAAGATGAAGAAGAGATCATGGGATCTCGACCCCTTTTTGGGATTTGGGATTATGTAACGAGTATGGGATGTCAGCCCATGGGTTTACCCATGTTTAGGCCTATTTTGTAAAGTATAAATAGATGTCTAGGGAAAACATGCTAATTTCTAGAGAAGATATGCATATCTGTGTGATATTGGGCTAAGTGCTAGATCTTGTGATTGAAGGATTGTAAGTGCTCTTTGCATACTGTGTGATATTTGTAGAGCTAAGTGCAAGTCATTGTAAGAAGCTGTGGAAGGTTATGTGCTTAGATCTACTCAAGGAAGGAGGTCTAGTGAGCTGCACAGATCTCCTGCCCTATGCAGAGTAGGGTTTTGAGGCTCTATGCATGTAACCTATTGAAGAAGCTAATAAAGAAGAAGAGTTGGTGGATGTAGCCCCATGGTGGGGGTGAACCACATATATGTTGTGTTTCTTTGCTTTGTGTCAAGTGTTGATGTGCTTATGTCTTTACTTGCTAAGTGCTTTGATATAGATAGATAGATATGTTTATGCTTTGTAATAATGATGTATATGTATGTTAGATCTATCCTATGTGGATGTTCTTAGTGCTTGAATCATCTAGATCTAATCTACCTCTTTATGATAAGTTCTTAGATACATCAGATCTGAATGAATGAGGCGATGCTCTATTTTATTTGTGAAGTAGATAGTGGTCAAATATTGATGAACTATTGATGATAAGTGCTCTGTTAAGTATTACAATGACATATATGTGTCCCAGTTAAGGATGCAAACAACTAATTCCTACAACCACCCTTGCCTCTACCTTGTTTGAGACTTCATCTGCTTCGCAGGTGTTGCTGAAAGGGTTGGTAGTTAGGGATTTTTTGGTGTGATGTTGTAGCATTGAACCCTGGGTTTTCCCCTGTGCCAACAAATGGTTCCTTTATCGGGACCTGAAACTGTGATTGTTGGGAACTGAGAAAGAAGAAGCTTTGTGCAAATATCTGACCTGAAACTGTGATTGCTGGGAACTGAGAAAGAAGAAGCTTTGTACAAAGATCTGACCTGAAATTGTGAAATATTTGTGCGTAGATCTGTCACTCTAGTACACAGTACTCTACTTAGTTTGTGAAGTTATGTGATAAAGAAAAGAAGCTTGATTTGAAGAAAAGAGGTAAGAACTAAAAGATTTGTGCTCTAAGAAAGGTAAAAGTGATAATTCTTGATTAAAAGAGGTAATATATGCATGCTCTGTGCCCTGATAAAGGTAAGAATAGTGAAAAGTTCTAGATCTGAAATCTTTGTGGTCAGTAGAAGTAAAATAAGTGGAAATTTTTGTTTCAAAAGTATGGATCTAGGTATGTTTGATAGAGTCTGTCCTAACTTGAAAAGTAGGGCACTAATATATGAAAGAATGTTTGATATATGTAGATCTGATAAGAATAGTGAAAGATATGTTATACCTATGCATAGAAAGAATGTTTGCACTAACAAATGGATGTAGGATCCTAGAAATAATTTTTTGCAGGTTAGCTACCATGATCCTGGTGCACAGTTAAGGAAATGTTGGGAATTATTTAAAAGAAAGAGAGGATTAACCCTCTGTTACAATTGCAAAAAACTGGGACATCTTGATAAGGAATGCCCTGGGAGAAGACCTATTTGTCTTTGTTGCAAAGCTATGGACCATGAAGTATTGGATTTCCCTAGAATGATTGCTAAGCTTGAAGAAATGAACATGAGACGAGAGAATCCTAAGGCAGATCTAGAAATGGTAGAACCCTAGAAATAATCAGAGAAATTATTGCTACAGATAAAAGAAACCCTGAATGACCACCAACATATTAGTTTATCAGAGATCTTGAAAGAAAAAGAATGCCTTGAAGCAAGACTAGGAGACTTCGACATTGATTGTGTTCTAGATAAGGAAACACAGGTGAATGTCATGACAGAGAGAACTTGGGAAGCTATAGGAAGGCCTGCTATGATTCCTTCCTTAGGAGGAATAGGACTATTCAAAGGAAAGCTGATAAACCTATGTGGAAAGCTCACCCAGATATCTATGAATGCCAATGGAAGTTCGACAGAGGAAGATTTTGAGATTATTAATTTTATTGAGAACAATGCCCCATTTACCATGTTACTAGGAAAACCTTGGATTGAAGGAAATCAGGCCAAAAGGAAGGAAAAAGAAGAAGTTTTCGCGTAGAAGAAGCAAGAGTTAAAATATTTAATGAATAGAAGGATCACACACTTGATTGAAGAGCAGAAGAATAGATCGAATCTATCTAACTCCAGAGACCCGTATGTCAAAGTTACAAGAACACTAGAGGACTCATAGGAGATTGAAGTACATATTCCAGATAAAGAAGAAGTATCACCCTTGAATGTTAGGAAAGAATCTCAACAACGCAAAGTAATTGTGCCAAAAGAAGATAAGAATCAGAATGGAAAAAGGCATACCAAGACCAAGCTCATTGGAAAGAAAGCTAGAAAACTAAGTAAGAAGAGAGCTAAGATCGACAAGTTACATAAGGTTCTAGAGGAAACTTCACAGAGGGAAAATTTACAAAATTGGAGCTTTGCCAGGATAACTGAACAACGTCACATGGAATTTGGCCATGGCAAAGCAATATAGGCATTGAGAACAATATCACTGTTCGAACGACTTCCCAAACAGGTAGAAAGGAATTGATGGTTCGCCACCAGACCGTTGGACCGTGCCATAACGGACATAATAGAGTTAATGAAGGCTTCTCGATCATTGCAAGCGATCCATTTCCAGGTTATCTATTTATCCTGTCGCTCCATGCACCAAGAACACTTTTGCTAATTGTGAATTTGAGTCCGCAGACTTGTTGATTTTACACAGTGATCATTGCATTATTGCCTTCTATCCTATTGCAGTGTCTAAGTTACCCTTCAAACCCAACAATTTCCAAACCTGAGCATGCATGCAGATGAGTTCAGCGCAACAAAGAAAATTGTTGAGGAAGTTCTGATCGACCTGATGACTGAAAGAGCAATGCCGATGTTTGTAGGAGTAAAAGCTTCATCGACGAGAGGACTGCAAGCCTCTCCGTCATTGGCTCATAGAGTAGGACCATCTCGACCATCAGCGGAGAAGAGAACCAAGTGTAAAGATGACCTATCAAACGCAAAGTTGATTCCATCCATATTGCTCGATTACATCCCACCTCTGGATGGCACAGTGAATCGTGACAATGTGCCAAGAGACTTCGAGTACACTATGGTCACTGCGTACCTTCCAAAAGGGATACACGTAGTTCGAGTAGAGAAGGATAAGATCATAGCATTGAAGTTCAACGACTTCAACCTCGAAGATTGAAATATCTATGGTATGATCGCCCCATACAAATACATAACTAGAACAAAAGGGGAGAACTCAAAGATCATCCCTCAGCAGTGGAAAATGGACCTCGCGCAGTCCACCCTCTTCAATGTAATGAAGATACCACACTTTGGAAGGCACCAGGAGGTTAACGCATGCATTAAGCTCCTGCTATCATGCTTCCATGGAGAATACTTGTGGCTAGACCACCGTATTACAGTTTCCCTGACGATGATCCATAGGATCACCGACCTGAGTATGAAAATACTCGATCCGCAGGACTTTTATCTAGGAAAATCCCCAGACCATGCACTGGCACATAAGATCAAGGATACATATGGTGACGTTGAGAAGGGTACAAGAGGCTACAAGGTATCTTCCATCCAGAGTGGCGCAATGTGCCTCACATGTCAATTGATAGCTGGAAAGATAGTAAGTAAGAATAGACCTATGCAGGTTACCGTCTTTGTCATCGACCTCACAGGGAAGTGCATGGAAGGCCTATAGATGAACTGGGTGAAGTACCTAGTTAACTAGTTGCAACTATATTGCCGAGAAGCATAGGATCAGGGGTATGAATTTCATTTCAGTTGGCTCTTGGTCCTCATTGGATTCATTGTCTGGGAGATGCTGGAAGGAGCGACCTTCCCCAGCATAGATCTATTCGAATCGCTTGCCGTGAAGTTCGCTACCCTATGGTATTCAACTGATATGAACAAACAGTTGCAGTCAAACACTGTGCTTCATACATACTACCTCTAGCTAAGCCTCGCCTGATCCCAAACACCTTGCAGAGGTTTCTACCACTAATGAAGTTCAGCGCTGATCTACACTTTATCTACATTACAACATGAGAAGATGAACATCAAGAGAAGCTCCAGCCATATTATAAGATTACAGAAGAAGACCTTGAGGAAATCACTAAGGAGTGGTCTGTTGAACTCCTTATCCTTGCCAATCCCACAGAGATATCTGATATTGATAGTCTAGAGGATACTCATAAAGAATAGAATACACTTGGAACCAACAGGTAGAAGAAGACTGAGGAGGTCCATAACTTAAGAAGAACCTCAGGGAAGACTCCTTCAATGTCACTTGACTGAGGGGGTGGTGATGAAGTAGAAGCTGAACAGAGACCAGGCGAAGTAACACCACCCAAAGAAGAGGTTGACCCTTTGAAGAAGAGGAAGGTTTCGCCCCTAAAACCTTCTTCGTGGAAGAAATCAAAATCCACCATGACCAAGATGTAGACCATCCTCACCTCAGATGATTTTGATTTCATCATCACAGCCCTGAACGATGCTTCATTGGAGATAGCAAAGAAACAAGGAGAGAAGCAGGAAGAAATGTATGATATGATTGAAATTGAACTCCGAGGAGTATAGTAGGCCCTTCAGTCCAGTCAAGCAGTCTCCATTGTGCCTCTACCATTGGGAGAACCAGAGTTGGGAGACGATCCAGCCCAGCCCCACCAACTAGCTGATACAGTCAAAGCTTGCCTTCGACGAGCACAAGAGGAAATAGAAAAACCCACCCAGGCTTTGACGCAAGTCCGAGGAGTACTTTTAGAACAACGCCGAGCTTCAGAATAGGAAAATTTTTCTCTCCAAGTAAAGTTTGATGAATAAAAAGGACAACTATAGCAAGGAAAAGAATAGTTTCTCGTAGAGAAACTTGAAGTGAAAGAAGAAGTCAATAGAGCACTTCACTCTATGATAGTCATAGAAATAAATGCAGAGGATCGAGTCACACAACAAGTAGACCAGCTCGCAGAAGTCATCCAAGAGCTACAAAAACACATAATAAAATTAGAACTCCGCACAGTGCCCAAGACTCCACAGGATGTAAGGGATCAAAGAGAAGCAACTTCTCGAAGCGCAGTTGAGAGAATAAAAGGACTTGCTATGGAATTTAAGAAACATATTGATCACAGTGCCCAGACCTATGAGCAACTCACCGAAAACCACAAACTGAAGGCCCTCGAGTTGCAGCTCCAAGAGGAGAATTATCGAGAAGAAATGATACAAGCGTAGCTGAAGCCCCTGTCAGCTGTGGAAAGAATGAAGCACTCCCAAGGGAAACACATTTCCCAACAACAGATCCACACCATCCAAATTAGAGTTATGGAAGTAACTCAAAGGCTCAAACCTGTAAAAGATAAGGCTTATCAATTGTTCACAGAGGTCAAAGGCCAAGGAGCAGAACTCGAGTAGGTTGTCACTATAGCTGAATAGAGTCTAGAGGGACCGATCAACGACACAGTCACCCAAGAGTTCACTGAACAGGAGGCCAAGGCATAACAACAAGTCGAAGTAGCTCAAGCCAAGCTTGAGGCTTTTGAGGAATAACTATCCAGATCAGAGTGACTTGGGACGAGTCACAGGTGAGTGTTGGGGGCTTGTTGGCCCTTGACCAAGTTTTGGGAGATCCTTGGTCAAGTTTGACCTATTTTGGGACTTCAACAACCTATCGAAGGAGGAGTGCAAGATGAAGTAGAGATCATGGGATCTCAACCCCTTTTTGGGTCCTTTTTGGGATTTGGGATTATGTAACGAGTATGGGATATCGAGCCATGGGTTTACCCATGTTTAGGCCTATTTTTTAAAGTATAAATAGATGTCTAGAGTATGTAAGAAAAGGGGGAAGCATGCTAAGTGCTAGAGAAGATATGAATATCTGTGTAATATTGGGCTCAGTGCTAGATCTTGTGATTGAAGGACTGTAAGTGCTCTGTGCATACTGTATGATATTTGTAGAGCTAAGTGAAAGTCATTGTAAGATGCTATGGAAGGTTGTGTTCTTAGATCTACTCGAGGAAGGAGGATCTAGCGAGTTGCGCAGATCTCCTGCCCTATGCGAAGTAGGGTTTTGAGGCTGTGTGCATGTAACCTATTGAAGAATCTAATAAAGAAGAAGAGTTGGTAGACGTAGCCCCAGGGTGGGGGTGAACCACGTATATGCTATGTTGCTTTTATTTGTGCCATGTGTTGATGTGATTATGTCTTTACTTGCTAAGTGATTTGATATAGATAGATAGATCTATTTATGATTTGTGCTAGTGATGTATATGGATGTTAGATATAGCCTATGTGGATGTGCTTAGTTCTTGAATCATCTATATCTAATCTATCTCTTTATGATAAGTGCTTAGATACATTAGATCTGAATGAACGAGGTGATGCTTTGTTTTATCTGTGAAGTAGATAGTGGTCAAATATTGATGAACCATCGGTGCTAAGTGCTCTATTAAGTATTACAATCACAGATATGTGTCCGAGCTAAGGTTGCAGACATCTAAGTCCTGCAACCACCACTACCTCTACCTTGGGCGAGACTTCATCTTCTTCGCAGGTGTTGCCGAAAGGGTCAGTATTTAGGGTTTTGTTGGTGTACTGTTGTAGCATTGAACCCTGGGTCTGCCCCTGTGCCAATAGTGGACTAATCACAAAGCCTTAGTTGAGAACTGGAATGATGTGAAGCAAGCTATCCGATATAGATTTCAAGATAAGGAGAAACTCGAATCAGAGACACATACAGATTTTTGAGTTGCGCAATTGTTCAATGGATAGTCTGATCCTAAAGCACATATTGAAGAATGTGTGAGATAGTGGTAAGTTGCAGAAATACCATCTCACTTCTGGGTTCAAGTATTTCCCCATTCACTAGGTCCAATTCTGAAGGTTTGGTACATGCATGCAGAGACCAAAAGACAGACCAATGAAAGGAAAACATAGATAAATCAATTTTCCAAGGACTTCTCATTTACAAGTAAGTACCATGAGCTTAAATTAGTCCTGCAATGAATTAAAGAATTCCTTTTTACATATACTGGTGAACGGAAATCAGACCTAGTGGTATGTGAAAAGAATATCCAATAACTTTAGTCTAACCTTCACCTAGACTTGGACAAGAGACCTATAGAATGCAATCAAATTGAGAAGGATTTGGAAAGCCTGGATGATTTAAAAGAATTAAGAAACTTAGACATTAAGGAAATAAAAGAAAGCAAAGAAATATAGAACATTATACCCAACCAGACTGATGGTTCTTATAATTATCCATTGAAGTTGTGCAAAATCAATAACAACCACAAAGAAACCTAATATATCTATGGTAGGAGATTATTGGGATTAGAAAAATAGTCAAGAAATACATGGCCTGTTGCGATAGTATGAGGATTTGTTCCCAAAGACATTTTCAGAGCTAAAAGGGATTAAAGGAGCTATGGGAGAGATGAAAATTGAACTAAAACCAGGATAAAAACCTCTAAGGCATAGACCATATCGCCCTAACCCCAGAATGAAAGAGACGGTTAAGAGGGGAATAGAGAAGATGATGGAAGTTGGACTTATTTTTGCAGTGGAAGAAGAAGAATGGGTTAGCCCAATAGTCATCCATAGAAAGAAAGGCATAGAGGACATTAGGGTTTGTGTAGACTATAGAAGCCTTAATTTTTCATGTGTGCATGATCCTTTCCCAACACCTTTTATTGATGAGGTGCTAGAATAGGTTACGGGGAAAGAATATTACTCATTTACAGATGGATTTTCGGGGTATCAACAAGTAAGGATTGCTGAAGAAGACAAAAGGAAGACCACATTCATAACATAATGGGGGTCATTTGCATACAATGTGATGCCATTCAACCTAAAGAACGCTCCTGCAGTTTTTCCCTAGATTGTAATAACATCTTTCCGAGAATTTATTCACAAGTTTATAGAAGTTTATATGGATGATTGGACGGTATACAGTCTACTCAAGGAACACATAGTGCTACTATGTCTGATGTTTGATAGATGTAGATAATTGCAAATATTGTTGAACCTCAGAAAGTGTATCTTCTATGTGCCACATGGAAATTTGTTAGGTCACATAGTATGCCGAGAAGGGGTACCGGTAGACCCAACCAAGGTTTTGGTTATTGTGAATATGCCTCCTCCTATGAGTGCTAAGAAGTTGTGCTCCACACTTGTAATATCCCTAGGCCGAACCCAATTGTAAGTTTAAAATGAAAATGTACTTAATATGGTGAGTTGGTTGATATAATTTTTGTATGCACCTTTCATGGCATAGTGTGTGCATGTACTGCACAGTAAAATGATGAAGTGTCCACATTCTAGGATACCACGCACATCATCTTAAGTGTGCGTGATATTGAGGCCAACGAGCCTTTGTGTATATGTTTTTTTTTATAGGCTGGTGAGCCAATTATTATAAGCTAGGAGGCTTATGTTTGTATTAGGCCATAGACCCTAGATGTTAAAGGCCAGTGTTCCTATTTTTGTATAGGTGTCTCATCATTAATATAAAATACATCATTGCACACAGATCGACCATGATAAAAGAGTATGGGGAACTAAACTCCACTAGTTAGGGAAAGGGATGGGCTAAAAGTTAAGGAAAAGGGATAAGCTAGGGAGCTTAAGCCAAAAAGGAATATTATATTAATATTTCTTAAAGTATAAAGTATGGATAATTATTTTATCCTAAGTTCTAAGGATGGGGACAAGTGGGCCAAAGTAGCTCCCAACATGACAAGTGTCAAGTTGGGGAAATGCATACTTATAGTTTGGACTTAGTTCATTTTGGGGGTCATTCATCCATTCTTTCCATCATTTTAGCCATTATTCCATCATCATTCACATATCTTGCGTACTTTCCTATCACTATACCTGAATTGTATCCATAACCATACCTGTTTTGAGTAGCTAGTTAACTTGGGAGATGGACTGAAGAAGCGGGTTGTCAGGCCCATGCTATATTGAAGAGGCGGGTTGTCAGTCTCGTGATCAATTTCTCTCTGGGTTAGAGAATTGTTGGGAATTGTTTTCTTGAAGGTGCCAAACTACAACTACAGGGATTTGAGACTTCTTGTCTGGCCTATTGTTGAAGCCCATAAAGGAAGTGGGGCAGTCGAAGGAATTTTGAGTAGAGAAGGGGCACACCTCTTGGAGTGGGATAGGCATGTGGGGAATGAGGGACTGTAGGCTGTTAGTTTTAATAGGAACCTGCGACAGAGCATTTTCTGTTGTCTATGAGCCATTAGCTTGGTTAGGAATCCCTTTACCTGAGTGGAGTTTAGTCCTAGCTCAGGGGTGACCCACTGCTAAGAGTGATGAGCAGTGTGGTTTAAGGATGGGAGGTTCGTGGAAGGTCTACATGCACTTGGTGATATTCTTACCAAGATAAGTGCTAATTGTGTGATAAATTTACATTTTGCATTATTATTTATGTGTTCATTTTTATGGGTTTATCCTATGCGTGGTTATAACTATCTATATGTTTATGGGTATTTCCTGTATATGTTGCATGTCAATGTTTACTGTTATTTCAGTATGAATTCATGATTTTACATAATGTATTTTTATGTTTATGTTTTATATATGAAGTTCCGTAAAGGTTCGATGTGTATATGTTTTAATTGCATGCATTTCAAAATTTTTATGTGGCATCACTTAGTTGGATGTTGGGTATGTTACAGTATGTTCTGCAGAGAGAATGAAAGCATTCTCTGGAGTAGAATGCCCTGATATGGGTGGTCGAAGATATTACAATATGGTATCAGAGCTTCAGTTTTCAACACTGAGCGTAGATGGGCCAAACAATTTGAGTTGAAGCGAAATTTCACAGAGGATTGATTTCGATGTGGCCAAATTTCAAGTCATAGAGTGTCCATGGTAAATTTTAGAAGCAACAACGTAGAATTGGGAAAATCCCCAATTTTTGTTGTTAAATTCATGAGAAAATGGAGAAATTCGGCCAAGTGGTGAGATATTATTGGTCTAATATCTCTTATGGAAAATTCATACCTGGAATTGGTCGAATTTGAAGTTACAGTGAAGCCATGACAGATGGAGCGAGATTAGTAAATAAAATTCTCAATTCGTGAATTGATTTTGGGTAAATTCGTTCAAGAAATGTCAACCCATAGAGATTTTTTGTTGCAGAGGTTGAACTAGTGTTATCGGGGTGAAATTGAACAAATTTCATAGTTGCATAATGTCTATGGTAAATTGGGGAAAAGGTTAGGAAAAAGCCACAATTTTTGCAGCAGAATTCACAAGGATTTGTTGCACATAAAAATGAATGCGTGCAGGTGGGTGCAGGAAAAATGCATGATGTGTAGTAAAAGCTTATGATATGTAAAAAAAAAAATTGGGCACTGCATGGAAAAATATTGGCATGGGGGCGCACGTGCTAAAATTTGGTACCTTGCAGAAAAATATTGGTGTACTGGTGTGCACACTAAACTTTGGGCACTGCATGGAAAAATATTGGCGTGCTGGTGCGCACACTAAATTTTGGGCACTACACGGAAAAATATTGGTGTGTTGGTGCACATGCTAAATTTTGGAGTCGCGCGGAAAAATGTTGGTGTGCTGGTGTGCACGCTAAATTTAGCATTGCACGGTGTACATATGCATATTAAGGTGCATGGTGTGCACACACATAATAATGGTGCACGTGGTGTGCGTAGTTTTGACAGAGTGCAAAGGATTTTTGTTGGTGCACGTGCAATATGGGTATATGTTGTTGCGCGGCGGTTTAGTTAATGGTGTGCGCAGAGTATTGGTGCGCGGTGGGGGCATACTAAATTTTGTCATGGTGCAACGCGTGGAGGAAAATGCATGTGGAATATCAATGCACGATACAAAAATTGTGCACAACGGATAATAGTGCAAGAACCAAAACTGTGCACGGTGGATATTGGCGTGCGACACAAAAGTAATGCGGGCAAGTTATTGGCGTGACAAAGAAGTGATGCACAGTGGTTATAGGTGCGCAAAGCATGATTTACCTTGTGGTGTTACTGCGCATGGTAAATATGGGTGTACAGGTTGAAATTTGTGCGCGATAAGTCATTTGGATGGTGAACAACAATGAAAAACCAACGAATTTCCGTGACATTTTATACTGTTTGAACGTCATCTTTTTGCAACACGTTTTTGAGGTCCTTAACAACGTTTTTAGGTACTCAAAAACCACAAGAATAGAGTGTACACTTTGTAGCAAGGTACACATTGTCTCTGCAGCTCAAACACAAGATCTTAGAGAGATATTTCTAATGGTGTAAACCATTTTCCAAACAGAGCTTTTATGAAAAAGTTACAACATAAACAATGGAGGGTAAATTTTAAGACCCAACTAGCTTCAAAGAGCCATAACTTTTTTCTCCGGAATCAGATTGAGGTGCATGAGAAATAAATGGAAATATATTGAACCATAGAAGAAATTCTGAGAGATGAATTAAATTTCTGGGCATTTTAAAGATGTTTAATATGGCAAAGAAGGTACATGTATCATTCCAGACCAAAAACACAAATTGGCCTTGAACTTCAGCAGGCTGTAACTAGCAGCCAAGAACCCGGAAAAAGGTGAAACTTGGAAAAAGTGCCCATATTATGTATATGAAGAAACCCAATTGATATCCTATGAAAAATCCAATGGAGTAGGTGCAAAAATGCATAATTACAGCATAGAGTTGTGCCAAGTCGAAGTGTGAACAAAAAAACTAATGGACAAATTTTAAATATCCATAACGTTCTTCTGAAGACTCGGAATTGAGCATGGGAGCAGGCGTTGTAAAGGTATCAGACAGTAGAATATAAATATTCAGCCAGAAAATTGATCTGGGCACTCTATTTTTCAATAAATAAGAGGAAATAATTCTGATATATTATTGAACCAAAATGGTTCATATTTTTCATGAAATTATTGAAACAGTTAGCCTGACAAAGTTTTTTTGGCTACACATTTTGCACAGTTAACAACAACTAGATTAGATTAGGATCAACATAGAGTCTAGAGTAATGGAAGAGGCACAGGGGAATTATAGCCAAGGGGATGAAATCAGAGGTATGGATGTCCATTTGGGCATTGAAGGAACAAACTCCAATGGACATAGAGAAGGAAGGGATGAAAAAATGAATATGGTAGAGACCATTAAAAATTTGCAGAAAGTTGTCCAAAGCCATAAAAATGATAATGAAAGGATTATGAGATCCAAGTAGCAGCAAGATGAATTCAAAATGAATTTAATGTAGATCTTGAACATAATAGAAAATAAATTGGATAAGGAGAGTGGCTCAAGCAAATCAGGAAGTCATAGGTCTCCTGATGAGAAAAGAAGAACAAGAAGTGTTAGCAAACATCACCATCACTCCCCAAGGCATTCCAATAAGAGGGCACACAACAACTCAATTCCATCCCCAGTCAGGAAGCATAAGAGGTCTGGGGTGGATGATCTATGAGGATAAATGAACAAAATCAAACCTCCTACATTTGATGGTGAGAACAAGAAGGATGAAGATGCAGAGACATGGTTGTTGTGCATGAGAAAGTATTTTTAATTGCATAATTCTTCTTCTCATGTATAAGGTAGAATTTCCATCTATCAACTCAAGGGAAAGGCATCCATGTGGTGGGATCAGCTTGTGCAGGTGTAGCACATTAAAGTGAAAAGTGTTACTTGGAGGGAATTCAAGAAGTATTTTGAGAAGAAATACTTGACTAAGAGATACTATGAAAAGAAACTGAAAGAGTTATTTGAACTCAAGCTTGGGAGTATGACCATAGATGAATATGAAAAAAGGTTTTTAGAACTGTTGAAGTATGTCTCTTTCATCAAGGATGAGATAGTTAAGATTCAAAGGTATTTGAGTAGATTGCCATCATTCTTCAGTGAAAAAATATAGTATGGTTATCCCAAGACATTAGAGGAGACCATAAGGCAAGCTAAATTCCTATATGATCAGAAAAAAGAGAGTCCAAATTTCCAAAAAACTTGGGAAGACAAAAAGAAATTCAAGATGGATCAGAGGAAGAAGGGGACTAAGCCACCATTCTTTAGAAATAATCCTCAGGGGCAACCAACTTCTAGAGAACCCAGAATGATTGAGGCAGGGGGTCAAAGGCCAAGGCAACCTTCTATTCAATGTTGGGGTTGTAAAGGAGATCATATGTTCATAGATTGTCCTCACAGAGGTGAAAACGCGAGGATTGTTCACAATGTACAACAAGCTAAAACAATGGAGGACATGGGCATAAATGTACCAAGGATTTATACAACCCTGGACAACAAGCAAGCAAAGTATCAGTCACATATGATTGAAGTGGAAGGTATGATCAACAACCAAAACATTGCTATTTTAATTTATTCAGGAGCTGGTCATATTTATATAGATCCTAAGATGGTGGAAAGATTGCATTTTCCAAGAAGCAAGCATGGAAAATCTTGGTTAGTGCAGATGGCTACCGGAGCCAAAAGAAAAGTTAATGAGATGGTTAAGTCATGTCTTATGGACATGAATGGACTGAACATTAAGGAAAATTTGAACATCTTGCCTTTAGGTTCCTATGACTATCTAATTGAGATGGATTGGTTGGACCAACATCATGCAGTCCTGGAATATTTTGAAGATGTGTTCAAGGAGGTACCAAGACTACCCCCAAAGAGAGATATTTATTTCTCTATAAATTTAATGCTTGGAGTAGCTCTAATGTCAAAGACTCCTTACATAATGATTAGACTAGAGCTGAAGGAGTTGCAAAGGCATCTTGAAGAACTTCTGAATAAGGGGTATATAACCCCAAGTGTGTCACCTTTGGGTTCCCTAGTCTTGTTCGTGAAGAAGAAATATGTGACATTATGATTGTGCATTGATTTCAGACAGTTGAATAAAGTGACTGTAAAGAACAAGTATCCTCTGCCAAGGATTGATGATCTTTTTGATCAATTGAAGGATGCAAAGATATTTTCAAAGATAGATCTCACGTAAGGATACCATCAAGTAAGGATTAAGGAGGAATATATCAGAAATACCGCCTTTAGGACAAGGTATGGTCATTATGAGTTCACAGTGGTGCCTTTTGGGTTGTCAAATGCACTAGTTGTTTTCATGTGCTTAATGAATGGTGTTTTCCGAGAATATTTAGACAAGTTTGTCATTGTCTTTTTGGATGACATACTTGTATATTCCAAGTTAGAATAAGAGCATGAGCATCATTTGAGGATGGTTTTGCAGGTATTAAGGGAGCATCAGTTGTATGCCAAATTGAGAAAGTGTTGATTTTATTAGAAGCAAATTCATTATTTGGGACACATCGTTTCAAAGGATGGGATAACAGTGGATCCTGAGAAGATAGAAGTCATTAGAGAATGGTCAGTGCCAAAGAATGTGACAGAGGTCAGATCATTCATGGGCCTTGCAGGCTACTATAGGAGATTTATTGAAGGATTCTCAAAGATTTCACACCAATCAATTCTTTACAAAAGAAGGGTGTAAAGTTTCAGTGGACATTGGATTATGAAAAGAGTTTCCAACACTTGAACCAATTACTAACAAGTGCTTCAATACTAAGGATTGCAGACCCAAATGAAGACTTCGTTGTATGCACAAATGGATGTAAAGAAGGACTTGGTGGACTACTCAATCAAAATGGCTTTGTTATATGTTATGAATTAAGGAAGTTGAAGGAGCATGTAAGACACTATGCCACTCATGATTTGGAGTTGGCAGCCATAGTGCATGCCTTGAGGAAATGGAGACACTACCTCATGGGGAAAAGGTTTGAGCTGAAAACATACCATAATGGTCTGAAATATTTATTTGATCAACCAACTCTAAATGCTAGGCAAAGCAGATGGTTAGAATTTTTAAGTGAATATGACTTTGATATAAATCATATCAAAGGGAAAGAGAACAAAATGGTTTATGCACTTGACAGAAGAGTGCATGAATTGCATGCTACAACCATTAGCATGTACCAATCAGATTTGAAACACAGAATTTTAGAAGCTGGAAAATTAGATTTGCAATACAAAGAATTAGTGGAAAACTTACAACAAGGTAATTTACAACATAAAATTGAAGAATACAAGCTAGACAATGATGAATTTCTCATGTACAGGGGCATAATTTATGTACCAAATTCCCAGGAATTGAAAAATATGATATTGAGATAAAAAGAATACAAGCTAGATATTGATGAAATTCTCATGTATAGGGGCATAATTTATGTACCAAATTCCCAGGAATTGAAAAATATGATATTGAGATAAATGCATAATGTACCTTATGCTGGGCACCCAAGATACTGTAAAACTATTGCAGCTATCAAAAGCCAATATTATTGGCTAGGCATGAAGAATGAGGTTGCTGATTTTATTGCCAAATGTTTGCAATGCCAAAAGGTAAAGGCTGAGCATAGGCACCCAACTAGTTTGCTATAACCATTACCCATTCCTGAGTGGAACTAGGAAGTTGCAACGATGGATTTCATCACCAAACTGCCTAAAACAAACAAGCAACATGATTCTATCATGGTAGTGGTGGATAAGCTTACTAAAGATGCCCATTTTATTCTAGTTAAGCTCACTCACAAGGCATCCAACATTGTTGATGTTTATATGAAATAAATTGTTCGATTACATGGCATACCCAAGACAATTGTGTCTGACAGAGATCCAAAATTTACCTCAAATTTTTGGAAGGGATTATTTAATGGATTTGGAACAAATTTGAATTTTAGTACAGCTTATCATCTAGAATTAGATGGACAAAGAGAGAGGGTGAATCAAGTGATTAATGATATGTTGAAGATGTTTGTGATGGATACAAGATCAAAACGAGAAGACTACCTACACTTGGTAGAGTTTACTTATAACAATGGGTACCAAGCATCTCTAAAGATGATCCCATTTGAGGCAATTTATGGAAGAAAGTGCAACACACTGATAAGATGGGATAACCCAACAGATAGAGCAGTGGTTGGGACAGATTTACTCAGGGAAATGGAGGAGAAAATGTTGAAAATAAAACAAAACTTAAAGGATTCCCAAGATAGGCAGAAAAGATATGCTGATAAGGGAATAAATCACAAGGAATTTAAAGTTGGGGACCATGTATTCTTGAAAGTGAAGGCCAACAGAAGTTCCCTGAAGTTGGGAAATTGTTCAAAGTTGGTAGCTCACTATTGTGGGCCATTTGAAATCCTAGAAAGGATTGGTCTAGTAGCTTATATGATTAAATTTACTGCATCTATGTATGTTCATAATGTCTTCCATGTATCATTACTCAAGATATATATAATTGATGCTAATCACGTTATTGAGTGGAATGTGATTTAGGTGGAGAAAGAAGGCACTTTTCAAGTGCATCCGGTATGCATTCTGGAACGAAAAATCAAACAACTCTAGAATCGAGCCGTAGGGATTGTAAAGGTCCAATGGATGTGGTACGGTCCTGAGGATGCTACTTGGGAGCATGAGGATGCAATCCGGGTAGAATACCCGCATATTTTTTAGGATTTTTGAAATTTTGTTGGATATGTGTGTACTTAATTCACCGAGGATAGTGCAAAAATAAGGGGGCGGGATTGTAATATCCCTAGGCCAAACCCAATTTTAAGTGTAAAATGAAAATGTACTTAAGTTGGTGAGTTGTTTGATATCATTTTTGAATGCACCTTTCATGGCATAGTGTGCACATGTACTGTGTAGTAAAATGATGAAGTGTGCACATTCCAGGATACCTTGTGCAATATCTTAAGTGCGCGCAATATTGAGGCCAGCGAGCCTTTGTGTATATGTTTTGATTTATAGGTTGGTGAGCAAGTTGGTATAAGCTAGTAGGATTATGTTTGTATTAAGCCAAAGATCCTAGATGTTAAAGTCCAGTGCGCCTATTTTTTATATGTGTCTCATCATTAATATAAAATACATCGTTGCGTGCAGACCAACCACAATAAAAGAGTATGGGGGACTAAAACCCACTAGTTAGGGAAAGGGAGGGGCTAAACATTAAGGAAAAGGGCTAATCTAGGGAGATTAATCCAAAAAGGAATATTATATTAATATTTATTAAAGTATAAAGTATGGATAATTATTTTATCCTAATTTCTAAGGATGGGGACAAGTGGGAAAAAGTAGCTCTCAACATGACAAGTGTCAAGTTGGGAACATGCATACTTATAATATGGACTTAGTTCATTTTGGGGGTCATTCATCCATTCTTTCCATCATTTCAGCCATTATTTCATCATCATTCACACACTGACTGAGTTATCCTGCATACTTTCCTATCACTATACCTGAACTGTATCCATAACCATACCTGTTCTGAGTAGCTGGTTAGCTTGGGAGCCGGACTGAAGAAGCGGGTTGTCAGGCTCATGGGATATTGAAGAGGCAGGTTGTCAGGCTCGTGAGCAATTTCTCTCTCGGTGAGATAATTGTTAGGAATTGTTTTCCTGAAGGTGCTAAACTATAGCTACGGGATTCTGAGACTTCCTGTTCGACCTGTTGTTGAAGCCCAGAAATGAAGTGGGGCAGCTGAAGGACTATTGAGAAGAGAAGGGAAACACTTCCTAGGGTGGGACAGGCATGTGGGGAATGAGGGACCATAGGCTGTTAATTTGAATAGGCACCTGTGACAGAGCATTTCCTGTTGTCTATGAGCCATTAGCCTGGTTAAGAATCCCTTTACCTAGGTGGAGTTTAGTCCCATCTTGGGGGTGACCCATTGTTGAGAGTGATGAGCAGTGTGGTCTAAGGCTGGGAGGTTTGTGGAAGTTTTTCATGCAGTTGGTGATATTATTACCAAGACAAGTGCCAATTGTGTGATAAATTTACATGCTGCATTATTATTTACGTGTTCAGTTTTATAGGTTTATCCTATGTGTGGTTATAACTGTCTGTATGTTTATCGATATTTCCTATATGTGCTGCATGTCTATGTTTATTTTTATTTCAGTATGAATTTGTGATTTTACATAATGTATTTGTCTGTTTGCATTTTATGTATGAAGTTCCACAAAGGTTCGATGTGTATATGTTTTAATTAGATGCAGTTCAATTTTTTTATGTGGCATAGCTCAGTTGGATGTTGGGTATGTTACAATATGTTCTACACAGAGAATGAAAGTGTTCTCTGGAGTAGCATGCCCCGACATGGGTGTTCGAGGATGTTACAACATTGGGGCACACAAGGTACCATCGTAGGTTTATCAGAAGATATGCAAACATTACTACACCTATGGAGAATATACTAAAGAAGTCAGAAGTGTTCCAGTGGACCCAGAGTGTGATAAAGCATTCAATATCTTGAAGGAAAATATCAGCACAACACCTATTATGATATTTCCAAACTGGGAAAATAAATTTCATGTGCATGTAGACGCATCTGGTATTTCCCTGGGAGCCATATTAGCGGAACCAGGAGATGGAGCCATGGATCATCCTATCTATTTTTCTAGCAGGAAGTTGTCGCAAACTGAGCGCAACTATACAACCACAGAAAGGGAGGCATTATATATAATTTATGCTCTGCATAAGTTTATACATTATTTGTTTGGATCTCATTTTAAGTTCTTTAATGACCATTCTGCATTAAAATATCTAGTTAACAGGCCTTTTCTGGAAGGAAGAATTTTTCGATGGTTGTTCTTGTTTCAGGAATTTTCATTTGAGGTAATCATTAAACCAGGAAGATGTAACATAGGGCTTGATCACTTGTATATACTAGAGTCAGGAGTCAGGAGAGAGTGGAGGAGTAGTTTATGATCAGCTCCCAGATGCAGACCTGTTCTGTGTTGAGGCCATACCAGAATACCTGGAAGACATAACAGTCTTCTTAAGTACAGGGGCATGCCCAGAAATGTACTCTGCAACTCATAAACATCATATGGTGGTTTGAGCAACGGACTATCAATTGATTGTAGGGAAATTGTATACGTTGGGACTAGATAGTATCCTCAGGAGATGTGTCTTAGATCATGAAAGACAAGACATATTGTGGGAGTGCCACAGTGGATTTGAGGGAGGTCATGTTGGAGGAAAGGCCACTGTGTAGAAATTCCTCCAAGCCAGACTATGGTGGGCCACACTCTTCAAAGATGCAAAGGCATATGTTTGATCTTGTGACTTCTGTCAAAGAATGCACAAGCCATCATGATGAGATGAATTTCCTCTTCATCTAGTTCGAGCTCTAATAGGATTTGAGAAATGGGAAGTTGACTTGATTGGGCCGATCAACCCCAAAGCTAAGATTTCAAAGGCCAGGTATATTATTACCGCAACTGATTACCTTATACGTTGGGATGAGGAAGCAGTTTTCCATGATTGTTTGACTGATAATACTGCTAGGTTCATTTTTGAGAATATTATCACTTGGTTTGGATGTCCTAAGAGTCTAACCAATGATCAAGGTGGTCATTTTATCAGTAGTACAATAGAAAATCTTACAACAGAGTTATTGATCCAACATCATAAAATTAGCCCCTACCACCCACAAGCCAATGTAACAGTAGATGCATTTAACAAGATTTTGGAGAGAGGATTAACGAACGTTTGTTGCAAAAACACGGAGGATTGGGATGACAAAGTCCCTACAGTTTTATGGGCTTACAGGACAACCTCAAAGAAACTCCACAAATACACTCCATTTCAGCTCGTTTATGGGAAATAGGTTGTGGTACCTGCAGAATTCATTACTCCGAGTTTATATATTGCACAGATTACACACATGTCATAGGATGAATCAGTTGCGCAAAGGCTCATGGAATTGCAAGAACTTGAAGTGACCAAGTTTTTACCAGAATTTCATCCATCAATTGAGAAAGAAAGGCAGAAATATTGGCATGATAGACACATTAATACCAAAGAATTTGTGCAAGGAAACATGTTCCTACTTTATGAAATTCAATACCATAAAAATCCAGGAAAGTTGTGCATGCATTGGTTGGGACCATTTATAATTGCGGAGACTCGACCTTTTGGAGTAGTCAGACTTGCACAACTAGATGGTATACTTGGGCCAGGATGGGTGAATGGCACTCGCCTGAAACCCTATATGTCTCAGAACTGAGCTAAAGGATTGTTTCTCTAGTCCAAAGGAGAATGTGTAGTAATTAGATTTGATTTTTTTTCAATTTCTATGAATTCAGTTAATAAAGTTGAAGAGTGCATTGTTGAACTGCGACACGTAGTTCATTTTTATGTCTAAGTGTTGTTTTGATACATAATTTCTTACTCAGCAGCGTAGGATCAGAAGAGTCATGAACCTATTAATGATAGTCATTAATATGACGAGGACCCCTTTATGGTCGGAGGAAGAGAGAATCTGGATGGAATCCTAGTCCATGTGCCACACTAACCCAATCCATTCATATCCTTTATTACTGCTACAATAACCTGTCTGAATTCTATTAAACCATAAAGCCACAATATAGGAATATTCCATCAGTATTCACGCCAGGATTCTCATCCATTAACCAGTCTCGTCAGACAACTCAGATACAAGTTGCATCTATAGGGAAATGATGAATAGCCTTAGCAGTTATTACAGAACTTGCCAGCTAAGCCCGAGTATAAGGCTCTGAGAACTCAGTGTAGGACAGATTGTTTCCCAGAGAGAACTTAGTGATTTGTGAATTCTAAATTTTTATCAAGCCCGTGCAATCCCCCGGCCCTCAGTCGTGATCCCTAATCCCAATATAGCCTGTTGAATGTTTTGACAGTTCAGACTCACCATGCCGAGAGCTACAGGGAGTAGAAGTGTCATTTTGAAGGCTGTAGTACCATACGAGTCATGTGACCCCTAGGTCGAGATGATGGGTGATATCTAAGGAAGTTTGAACAAGTCAAGCTTCTCGACCTCGACCTGGAAAACCAGGTTTTGTTCCCGCAGATGAACATCAATGTCTTCTGGAGTGTCTCTCAAGATGAGTTGGGAGGCATGCAGTTAGTGCCAAAGACTGAGTTCATTAATCTGTTCAACTCTACAATTATGAACCTCAACGATTTTCTAGATTTGGGCAGCACTAGAGAAGTTGCGAGGTGTACCAAGTTTCTCATCAATAGGGTACATGATAGAATCCTGTGGTTGGATAGGAGATATCCAATTCATGTAGAGGACATCCAATAGCTTACCAGCCTGTCCAGCGAAGGCGAGGATGTGTCCAAAGGTTTCCAAGGTCCCAACAAGCATGGAAAGAAGAAGGGGGAGCCCAATCTATATGAGAAATTCGATACACAAAGGGGGGGGGTGCATAGCCAATATCAACCCCATTATACCCAAGACAGTCAAGAATGATTTCTATGTCATTTCTAGCAAGGTCATCCAGTCTTATTACAAAGGAGAGTGTACACTGGATGCCCTATCAATGGCATATGTTTGCGCCAATGGTGTAGTTATTTACTGGAGGAACTCTTGGTGGCTTGTGAGGATGCACATGAAAAGGATGGAACTTTCAACTACAACTACTTATTGGTTGCGTTCACAATGTTGAAGTGGATGCCACCCTTAGGAAGACCATTGTCTCCAAGAGATAAGGGGTGGTTGGAAAAACTGTTCGAGCCTTGGCACTCAAGGTCATACTTGGAGAATACTGCCTTCAACAATACGACGTACTCCAAATGGTACAATAGGTTGCTAGACACAACTCAGAGGTTGCGCATTCCATAGGAATTTATCAACTGCAACACGCAGAACATTACATTCAGCATGAAATGCCACCATACATTCGTATGGCCAAGGTATGCCAACTGAGAGGACTTCAACTCATGCATGCTTCCATTCTACTTATAGTAGGAGGCCTTTGATAAGGAGGTTATGTCATGGCCTGGAGTAAAAAGAAACCTGTGCAAGTCGGGGATGTATTACCTTCTTCCTATGGAACTACTGAAGAAGAGGGGTCATGAAGTAAGGGTAGGACCGAGCTCAGGCCCGAAGGTACAGAAGAAGGAAGACCCAATACAGATGGACTCCAACGAAGAGGAAGAGATGCAGCTGTTGGAGCGCAAGAAGAGAACATTACTTATGTTCCTACAATTTCTATAGAAAGCTATGTTGACAGGTAAGGATGTCAATGAAATTCCAGTTTTTTACTCATCACGGAGCTAATAGCTAAGAAACTCATGACGAAGATCTCCAAAAGCAAGTTTCTGAACCCCCAACCGATTTCATCCACTGTTCCTCACACTCGCTTAGCGGCTCGAGCAACCCATATTATAGATATCCAGGATGACCCTGAGCCTGACACTACTCCATCCACCACCATCATCACTGAACAACCTCCATTCCACCACAACCCCAGTCGCCACCTCAAGAAACCATCATTCCATCCCAAACCATCAACCCATAACCCATGTAGTTGGATCTCCCAGAGATACTCGACCAGAGACCAGAACTCACTGGTCCAAACCTAGAGATACTCGAGAAGAGACCAGAACTCATTGTTCCAAACCCAGAATTACCCAAACAGAGGCTAGAACTCATTGGTCCAAACCTAGAGATACTCGAGAAGAGACCAGAACTCATTGTTCCAAACCCAGAATTACCCAAACAGAGGCTAGAACTCATTGGTCCAAACCTTGAATCCTAGAACCAACAGATTGTACCCTTTGTCCCAATTCATAACACTTTGTCTTCAAACGATATGCAAACAGTACAGAAGCTGCAAGTCCTAAGTCCTCAGCGCACTTCGTTAATGAACAAGGTTGACGGTGCTATTGGAAGAGAAGCTATAAAAGTTGAGTCCCACAAAGAAGCAGAGATAAGGAACCTGATACGAAATCAGGCCAGAGCAGAACATCAGTGCAGGAACAAATGGAGCTAGTCCTCCAAAACCCATAGCAGTGCATAGAGTTGTTGCATCTCTTCCTAGCAAGAACAGAGGTACTAACTTTATTGTCATCAGCACCAAGGTTAAGGCTTGTGCGAAGACCATCGACAAGAGAAGAGGAGGTGGAGACACCTTCAGAGCATTCAACGACCAGTGGAATCCCACTACAGGTCTGAGTACTGAGGGAGGCCACCCTTTCTTCCGCTGACCTTGCACAGTGGCCAACAATGCAGTTAGTCGAGATGATTAGAGCCTCAACTGATCAATTGGAGAAGAGGCTCTAGTAGGCTAAAAGGAATTCATAGTTTGCAAGGGAGGAAGTACTCCTTGCTCAAGCACATAGAACACAGGAGAAATACGCTAAGGTCTAGGTGGAACATAAAATTCAAAGATTCCAGGAGAAGCTTGATGAATCCTGGCCGAAAATAAGGAAGGTGGCACCCAAACTTCTAGAATCTAGTGTCTTAGAAGAACCTGAGCATCAAATCAAAGTACACCAGGGAGCATGGTCCCAGCTCGCCATTCTCGCAGAGAATTTGAAAGTGTAGTTGTAGGAAAGTTAGCAGGAAGTAGAACAACAATCTTGAAAGCTGTAAGAGGAGATGGAGAAATTAGTGCTAGAAGGAAACAATGCTCAAGAAGCACTACACAGGTGCACAACCGAGTGCACACATATATTTCGCGAAGTCAACGACTAGATGGGAATTATGGCAAGGTGCAACCAAACTCTGGAGGAGGTGCACGCAAGAATCTAGTTGTTCAACAAAGAAGTTGCGGTCACCATGGAGCAATAGGATAAATTCAATCAAATCCAGTAAGAAGACAATGATCTAAACGCTCTGTTTGAAGCACAATCTGTAGCCAAGAAAGAGCTGCGCAAATTTTGACCTAACGTTCAAACAGTTTACATGAAAATGCATCAGGTAGATTCTACAACCGACTCTGAATGGAACTCTCTAGTGGCATCCAAGCCTAAAGGATGTATCACATATGCAACTCAACAGTTTGTATCCGAAGCCTCACTCCTTGCAAGGAAGTTGTATGATAAAATTAGGAGTTTCCAAGAAGTTAGGAAGTGAGCTTTAGAATTGGTCCCAGAGTTGGGCCCTTCATTTGAAGAGGAAGAAAAGGAGAAAGTGGAAGAAGACAATGAAAGCAAAGTGGAGAAGGAGGACAAAGGAAATCAACATGCACTCCTAGAAGTTGTGAAAGAGCCAAGTACTTGACTCGAGGGCGAGTCAAGGCTTGTGGTCAGAGCCTGCTAGGCCCTTCGTTTTTGGTTTGAAGTTGTGGAAGTATGAATACAGTCCTAGTTTTAGTCAAACACGAGTTGTGCAAGCTACAAAAGAGCTGGAAAGTAGAGAAAGTAAAGAAAACAAAATCGGTTGTGAAAATGCACAGCGCAACACCAACAAGGAAAAAGCAGTTTCAACAAAACAAGAACAAGAAAACATGTCGAGCCCAAAGATAGAAGATCCCACTCAGCCTATATATGAGATGAATATTATTGTAAAAGGGTTGTGTTTTTGTTGTGTATGTTTGGGTGCAGTTTATTTTTTGTAAGGGTTTGTCATAGACAGTATAGAGTACGCAGACAAAAAAAAGGTTCTATGATTTTAACTTGTATACATTTTGAGGAAAAGGGTATTTAGAGCTCTGTGACATCAGTCTGGAGCTATAAGTTTGTAATAGAGTATCGATTTGTATCTCTGAGATTGTATCTGAGAATCTATATTAATAATATATAACGAAGGACCTAAAAATTTTAAATTATTGTGTCATTATGTGTGCATGCTTATGAATTGTCTCACAGTACTTATTTATGTTTGATAAGATCAATATTTTGTCTCCATGTACAAATGATTTCACAACTTGAGTGTCTTTATTTCTATTATGACTGAGTTCAGATTGATTCTGTGGTTAGTCTGTTGTGCAAGATCATGGTGACTCTTGAAGATTCTAGAAACCCACCTAAGTATTCTCCTTTCCCTTCCCTATCTTTCTTTCTTGGTTGTGCTTCAGGTGAGACTTCTTCTCTTCGGAGGAGATGAAAATGCCAATGCTCTAGACTACTAGATGCCTTTTGTTGGTAACCTGAGAAGGACCTAGGTCCGATCAATCCCGTGCCAACAATAGATCTGACGATATAAGTTATTTTAGGTATTTTTTCCCTAAAAGGAAACCCTCTTTTATAGGGAATTGTGTTGTGGCTTTGTATGTGTGTGATTATTGTATTCTGAGAGAGGAGACAGTGAGATAAATAAGAGGAAGTTACAATGGGTGTGTTGTACGTTGTATCCCTTCATTTTGTTAGATAATAAAAAGGAAGAACCTGGAAATTTCTCTGGTGGGCGTAGCCCACATTAGGTGAACAACATATATATGTGTCTCTATTGTATTATGTATCTTCTCTATTTTATTTCTGCATTTGTTTTATTTTATTTCTTCGCGATCCTATGTTTCCAATAACTAGTATTAGAGAAAAAGGTAACTCACAAAAAAAGAGGGTTCTCGGTTCGAGTGGGAGCAATGGAGGAAGATGGAAAGTTTAGTGTCGAGAAATTTAACGGCCAAAACTACCAGTTATGGAAGATGTAGATGGAAGATTATTTACATTAGAAGGATATATTCCTACTATTGGGTGGAATAGAAAAGATGTTGATGGCCATGAAGGATGAAGAATGGGAGGTTCTTGATAGAAAGGCACTAGGAACGATCCAACTGAGCCTGGCATTGTTAGTGGCTTTCAATATTACAAAAGAAAATACAACGAAGAAGCTGATGGAAGCATAAGATAAAGTGTATGAAAAACCCTTGGCATCGAATAAGCTATTTATAATGAAGATATTATTTAATATGAATATGTTCTAAGGTGGGTCTGTTGCAGATCATTTAAATGAATTTAATATGGTTACTAATTAGCTAATTTCTGTAAAAGTGGACTTTGAAGATGAGGTTAGGGCTCTTCTAATCATGTGCTCATTGCCAGAAAGATGGAATGAATTGGTCAAGGTTGTAAGTAACTTTGTCTCTGGTTCAAAAACTCTAAAATTTGATGATGTTGTTGGTGTTATCCTTAGCGAGGAAATGCGGAGAAAAAGCACAGGTGATACATCAGGTAATGCGTTGACTATGGAGAACCGAGGAAGACAAAAGGATAGAGGAAAGAGATCAGGAAACCATGGGAATTGTAGCAAGAGAAGATCCAAATCTATATTGGGAAAGATAGAGTGGTGGAATTGTGGGAAGAAAGGACATTTGAAGAAAGATTGTAGATCTCCAAAGAAACAAAGAGATGGAAAATAAGAGAAAAATAAAGAAGTACATGTAACAGGTGATGTGTTGCAAGATGTTGTGATTCTTTCTATAGATAATATTTCTTAGTCTTGGGTAGTAGATTCGAGGGCTTTGTTTCATGCCACACCCCATAGGAAACATTTTCTAGATTATGTTCAAGGTGATTTTGGAAAGGTGCATTTGGTTGATGATGCACCATGAAAAAATGTTGGAATGGGTAAGGTACAAATAAATAAAAAGAATGGAAACCAATGGTTATTCAAAGAGGTAATACATGTACTAGATCTAAGGAAAAATCTAATTTCAACAAGGCAGATGGAAAGTAAAGGTTGTATATATATATATTTACAGATAAGGCATGGAAGGTCACTAAAGGTTCACTGGTGATAACAAAAGGAGAGAAGGTAGGTACATTATATTTATGTACTGATAATATTGACTCTTCTATCTCTTTAACTTCTACATGAGTGAATACAACATTGTGGCATCATAGGCTTGGACACATGACTGAGAAGGGAATACCAATACTTCACAAAATAATTTTTTTTTCCAGATATTAAACAAATTGATTTGGATTTCTATGAGCATTGTGTTTATGGAAAACAAAAGAGACTCAAATTTCTCAGAGTTGGAAAGGTAAATAAGAATGAAAAGTTAGATCTTGTGCATACAAATGTATGGGACAAAATCAGGTATCATCTCTTGGTGGATCTCATTATTATGTTACTTTTATTTATGATGCAAATAGAAAAACTTGGGTTTATTGCATTCGATAAAAATATGATGTTTTTGATACTTTTAAGAAATGGAAAGATTTGGTTGAGAATGAGGCAGGAAAAAGGGTGAAGGGTCACAGATCATACAATGGAGGTGAATACTGCAGAAAAACATTTGATTATTATTGTTCATACCATGGGATTCGTAGAGAGAAGACAGTTCCAGGAACACCACAAGAAAATGGTGTATCAGAAAGGATGAATAGGACAATCATGGAGCATGTAAGGAGTATGATATTACATGTAGAGTTGTCCTTACAGTTTTAGGTAGATGTTGTAGATATTGTTGTTTACTTGATAAATAGAGGGAATTAAATTTACTTGGATGGTGGAATCCAATGGAGGCATGGACATGTAAAAAGGTAATCTATTCATTTCTGAATACTTTCAGTTGTGAAGCATTTGTCCCTATTGATAAAGAAAATAGAAGAAATCTTGAAGCAAAATCCAAGAACTGTACCTTTAGTGGATATAGTGTTAATGATTTTGGTTATCACTTATTTGAATCTGAAAATCAAAAAATCATTAGGAGTAGGGATTTCATATTCAATGACAAGGTCATGTATTAAGATCAGTTGTAGGAAAGGAAATAGGAAGAAGAAAAGAGAATAGACAGTGCTTGATGAGATCACTGATTTTTTTTTTCCAAAGTTACCAGAAAATAAAAATGTACAACAATAGGAGAAACAAGTACCTCAAACTCCTGCAAGTATTGTTAGAAGATATACCAGGTTAATTAAACCCCTTGAATGATACTCTCCTTTAGTTTATTATTTATTGTTGACTGATTCTGGTGAACCAAAAATTTATGAAGAGGTAATGCAAGTAGATACTAAAAGAAAGTGGGAGAAAGGAATGAAAGAGGAAATGGATTCCTTGGTAAATAACCAAAATTGGGACTTGGTTTAGGTCCCTGTAGGAAAAAGAACATTGTAGAATAAATGGGTTTATAGGTTGAAGGAAGAAGATGGAGGAAAAAAATGGTACAAGGCTAGACTTGTTGTAAAGGGGTTTTCACAAAAGAAAGGTATAGATTTTGATGAAATGTTTTCTCCTGTTGTTAAAATGACTTCAATTAGGACTATTTTAAGTCTTGTGGAAGTAGAATATTTTCATCTTGAACAATTAGATGTAAAATCAATTTTTCTCCATTGGGATTTGGAGGAAGAGATTTATATGTAGCAACCACAAGGGTATGAGGTCAAAGGAAAGGAGAATTTGGTATGGAGGTTGACGAAGATATTGTATGAGATCACTGTGTTTATTTTAAAAGACTAGAAAATGGAAGCTATATTATCTTGCTATTGTATGTAGATGACATGCTTGTTGCAGGGTCTAACATGCAGGATATAAATATTCTTAAGAATAAATTAGCTAATTCATTTACGATGTAGGATTTGGGTGCTGCAAAGAAAATCCTTGGTATGAGAATAAGAAGAGGCATGAAAAGTTGCAAATTGACCTTGTCTCAGGGTGAGTACATAGAGAAGGTGTTGGAGAGGTTTACAATGCAGAATGAAAAACTAGTTAGTACACATTTTGCCAAACATTTCAAATTAACTAAGGAAATGTGTCCTAAGACATAGGAGGAGATAGAATACATGTCGAGGGTCCCTTATTCATCAACAGTTGGCAGCTTGATGTATGAGATAGTTTGCACAAGACCAAATATTTCACATGCAGTGGGAGTTATGAGAAGGTATATGAAAAATCTAGGTAAAGAACATTGTGATGCACTAAACTATATTCTTGTGTATTTGAGAGTTACTTCTACTCATGCATTATGTTTTGGAGGTTCAGACACTGTTCTATAGGGATATGTTGATTCATATATGGAAGATGATAAATATAGCAGGAGGAGCACCACATAGTATGTTTTTAGTATAGGTGGAACAATAGTAAGTTGGATTTTCGAAACTGCAAAAGGTTGTTTCATTTTCAACAATGGAAGAAGGGTATGTTGCTACTATAGAGGCTAGTAAAGAGATGATTTGGTTACATAGGTTTATGGAGGAATTGGGAAATAAGAAGGAGAATAGTTGGTTGGACTGTTTTAGGGAGAGTGCCATTCATATTGAAAATAACTCAGTATTCCATTCAAATACTAAGGATATACAACTTAGGTACCATTTCATATGATCCATCTTGGAAGATGGACATTTGAAGTTTGAAAAGATACATACTAGACAAAATCTTGCAGACATGTTAAAAAAGGGACTAACGAGGGAGAAACTGAGTTCCTACTCAGTTTCAGCTAGCCTTCATGTATGAAGGAGGAGATGAGAAATTTTCCAGGTCCAAGAAGGATCATATTCCAATAGATATAAAAACATTTGATTTGTTGTGATCAGTCGCCAAGTGGGAGATTTTTGGTTGTGGAGCCTGATTATCTTCCTAATTCAGAGGTTTCTATTTTCAGCCATGTTTATACCCCATGAATATTGTACACCCCTCCATGCAGGGTGGATCATCGCCCTAGATAAGGAGTTAAAGTGCCAGTTGGGGTTCGGGGGAAAAACCCCCGAAGGAAAAATTTCCTTGTAAAGTATTGTAATTTTGTAGTCAATTTGGATCGTTCATTATTAGGTTGTAAATCTCACGGTAGAAGTTATTTTAGGGATTTTTTCCCTATAAGGAAACCCTCTTTTATGGGGAATTGTATTGGAACTGTGTATGCGTGTGATTATTGTATTTAGAGAGAGGAGACTATGAGAGAAGGAAGATGAAGTTACATCGACCGTGATGTAGGTTGTATCCCTTCATTTTGTTGGATAATAAAAAGGAAGGACCTAGAAATTTCTTTTGTGGATATAGCCCACACTGGGTGAGCCACATATATCTGTTTCTTTGTTGTATTGTGTATCTTCTATGTTTTACTTCTGCATTTGTTTTATTTTATTTCTTCGCAATCATATTTTTTTAACAGTTGGATTTGCCGAGGACACCACATTTGCAACCATACAATGTCAGCTGGCTTTGTTAGGGATGAGATCACCATGTCAACCAATAGTGTCGCATGTCTTATGACATGAATCCCTTCAAGGATGAGGTATTGTGTGAATTTTCCCCAATGGAGGTATGTGATGTTCTTTTAGGCCAGCCATATATTTGTAAGTGTCATGTTGTTTATGAGTTTTGACCCTGTAGTGTCATTGTTACTCTCGCTGGTCATCTCTACAAAGTACCAGAGGTAGTTCCAACTATTGTCTCAACAAAACAATGTTGCAAAATAATATCCCATACCACAAGTTTTATCCTCTTTATCATCCATTCAAAAAGTGAAAAAAAGGACACTACAATCACTACAATGTCGATCCGAGACTTTTCTATCCAACAGATGTGTTGGTTGTGCAAACTGATTATCTTCCTGATTCAGAGGTCTTTGTTTTCAGTCATGTTTATACCCCATGAACACTTTACACCCTAGAAGAATGTACACTCCTCCACGTAGGGGGGGCTACGCCCACTGCATTGGTTTGGGGGTGAAGCCCCTGAAGGAAAAATTCCCTTGTAAATGTATATTGTAATTCATAGTAAATATGGACCGTTCATTATAAGGTTGCAAATCTGACGATAGAAGTTATGTTAGGTTTTTTTTCCATAGAAGGAAACCCTCGTTTATGAGGGAAATGTATTGCAGCTATGTATTATTACGAATATTGTATTCTGAGAGACGAAACTGTGAAAGAAAGTAGATGAAGTTACAACAGGTGTGATGTAGGTTATATCCCTTCATTTGATAGATAATAATAAAGGAAGGACCTGGAAATTTCTCTCATGGATGTAGCCCACACTGGGTGAACCACATATATCCGTGTCTCTATTGCATTGTGTATCTTCTATGTTTTGTTTCTGTATTTGTTTTATTTTATTGCTCCGTGATCCTATTTTTCTAAGAAGACACGGATTGAAAAGGTTGTAGAAGAGCCTAGAGATACAATTTCTACACCTATGGGAGTACCTCTGCACTACCCAATCAAGCCAAACTATAACATAACCATTCATAACAATGAAGAGCTATAACATAACCATTCCAACCATTAGCCCCCATTGATATAGCTCTTCATGCTACATCTTCACCGCCAGAGTCCTCCCATACTTATACCGAGGAAAATAATGTTGCTATATTAGTTGAATGGATACAAAAACTCCAAAAGTAGGTTCACAACATCCTTCGACAAGCTAATGGATAGTACACACCTGACAAATTCTTTAGCAAAGCAAGTGGCTCATCAAGGTTTAGATTCAACAAAAGCTTCCCCATATCCCAAGCGAACTTGATGTAATGAGGACCATTGATTCCTAAGGTGGAAGGAATGATCCAAGTGGATATCAGTGGCCACCCACCTATTTCAATAGCTCAAAACACAATTTTCCACCTTGACATTTTTTCTAGGGTTTTTCGAGTGTTGAACTTTTGGTGTCATTTTGAGGTCCTAAACGAAGTTTTTTTGACATTGCGGGGCCTAGGAGATTACTATACGCTCTCTCTTGAGATTTATTTGAATGTTTACTTCTCATATAGACCTTTCCAACAAGCTATCATGCACCCCAAATAGAGATCGTATGTAAAATTTATTCCCTCGGGAAGTTGATGTATCAACTACTCCCATTGGGTCCCACAATCTTTTTGGCATTTCAGCTCCCGGGGTTAGGGTTTTATATGTTTAGGGTTTTATCATTAATGCTTTATGTTAAAAAGGCCTTTTGAGCCTCATTGTAAAGACATATTTTGAATGATCATAGTCATCACATATCTTATCAAAGATAATATGCCACCATTCTAGCCAGTTCATCTCACTTTGTAGTTTCTTTTATAGTCTTTGCATATTTCATTTTTTAATAGAAACTGTGAATTACTATAGCTCATTGTTTCTTGAAATAGTTTTGTTTATTCCCTTGTTATATCTCTTCCTTCATTTCATTCTCAACAAAATCTAGATCACTTTGTCTTCAAAAGTGTAAAGAAGAAAATAAACATTGCTAAAATAAGAACAAATTCTCTTGACCTTTGCAGTGAACTGTCCATTGGTCAACTCCCAAAACACTATGGGGAAATATTTTGTCACCTTTGTGACACTAAGAGGGATGAATATGAAAATCACTTTCTCTTAGAGTTTCCATCATATACCCATATTAGATCTCAATTTCAAAAGATTTGTCACACTACTAACCTTCTTAACCTTTTAACTCAACAAAACTATTGTGATCTTGGAAAACTTCTCTTGATTCTTTTTGTTAGGATCCATTCCTAACCCCTCTCCATGGTCATTAGTTCGTAGGATATGTTTTCTATGTAATAAAGGCCAACATTAGTTAATAAGGCCTAATAAATAAAGGAGAATAATTCAATGTAAGAAGACCTAATGGAAGCTTATGCTTCTACAAAGATATTTCTCTAGAAGTTTCCTTAGAAGGTAGAATTAGTATAAATAAGAGTAGGAGGCATTGTATATTTTTGTCTTTGAGTTTATTGTAATAGAGATCCTCTCTACTGTAGGTTTTCTTGATCTAGATTTATGAGCAGAATGAAATGAATACCAATTATTATTTAAAATATGCTTAACACAGAATAACAAAGATATAGTAAAATTGGTTTCTATTAAGTAAGGAAATAAGCTGAAACTGTAAAATGCAGCAGAAAAAAATCTTGTTGGAATGGTGGCAGCTTATCTCTGAGAAGAGATATGATGGTTGTGCTCATTCGCAAGAAGATGATTACAATGAGGCTCTCAAGGCCCTTTTACAATAAACATGAATGGAAAACCCTAGAAATCCAAAAACCTAACCCTAGGAGATGAAGCGCCAAAAGTTGTGTGGGCCTTGTTGGGGTAAGCTAGTACATCAACTTCCCAGGGTCGTAACTTTTGCATACGATCTATGTTGTAGGTGCAGGATAGCCTGTTGGAAAGGTCTATCCGAGGAATACACATGTTGTCATTAGAATCTAACTCTTTATGTAGTATAATTGTGGCAAGCCCTAAAAACGTTGTTTAGGGCCTCAAAACGACCCCGAAAGTCAGGGACCTAAAAACTAGGAAAAAATACGCCAAACTAGAAAACAACCAAAATGAACCAGTTTGAATACGGGGGAGGCCATTTAAATCCATATAGAACAATCCTCCGCCCTTAGGAAGCAAATTTATCCATTGCGTTGAGTTCCCCCATTAGATGAGGAAATTTCTGTTGAATTTGGCCCAAGGTGACCCACTTGCCTTGGTGCAGGAGTTGCCCGGCTTTAACAACTCGATAAAGCTAGATCCTTTGTTGTCGAGTGACCTTAACTTGTGTGTCCATAATATGATCATTGGATTCCTGTTGCATGCAGTTAGGTTTGAGCTATGTTGGTTTCAACTGTTATTCTATCTCTGAAGTATCCAATAATGGTGGGAAATATGGTCGAAGGAGAGCCACGTTGAATATTGGGTGTAAACCAAGAAAAGGGGGAATGTTGAGCCCAAAAGAATTGTCACCCAGAGACTTTGTGATGGTGTAAGGTCCATAATGGAGTGGGTGAATTTTCCGATGGGGCCCTTTAAGGCATTATTTCTATAAGTGAAACCAAACTTTGTCATCCACCTCAAACTGATGTGGCACCTAGTGTTGATCATAGAGATGCTTGTACTTGGAATTGAACTTCTGTAAAATATCCTGAACCTATTGGCAGATGTGTTGGATCCACTCAATGAAATGGGTGCCTTTGTCATCTTCATTTGGAGCAGGGGATGAATTGGCCGAGGTGGCCGCAAGGGGAAGTGCAACATCTATGGGACCCAATGGTTAGAATCCCAACCCCACCTGAAAGGGGCTATGGTCGATTGAGCTATGTAAGGCTCAATTGTAGATATTATGAACATAGGGAAGACTCTCATCCCATGTGTGGGTGTTTTCCCTTGACCAAGTATTGAATAATACTTGGTCATATTTGACCACTTTTGGGACTGCGACAGATTGCCAAGGAAGGAGCGCAACACGAAGTAGAAATTAAGGAAGAAAGATCTATTTTTGGGTTCATTTTAGGGTTTTGGGTTGATGTGATGGGAAAGGGATGTAGGCCCATGGGTTTACCCATGCTTAGGGCCATTTTGTAATCTATAAATATGAAATGTAAATAGGGGAAAAGTAGGATGATAGTAATGTAGTACATCTATGTGATGTATAACTGAAAGCTTAGTGCTAGTAACTGGATCTGTGTGATTGGATGTATCTTAGAGTGCTCTATGCATGAGATTGGAAAGCTAAGTGTAATTTGTTGTAGCCTGGTGCTGAAGAACAAGGAAGAAGGATCTAGCGAGCTACGCAGATCTTCTGTCCTATGCGAAATAAGGGTTATTGAAGCTCTGTGTTGTAACTGCTTGACCAAGATAATATAAAGAAGACTTTGTGGACATAGCCCCAGGGTGGAGGTGAACCACGGTAACTGTGTGTATAGTGCTTTGTGCTTCGATCTAATGTGTTTATCTCTTTCCTGGTTGAGTGCTTGATGTGATTAAGTAGATCTAGTTATGCTATGTGCTGATGATATATGAATGAATGTTAGATATGATATATAACATGCTTAGTGCTTGATCTGTTGAATCTAACCTATATTTCTATGTCTAAGTACTGAATCATCTTTAGTATAAGTATTCACTGCGATGCTCTGTGCCATCTGCAAAGTACCAGACGGGTTAAATATTGATGAAGGATCTATGCTAAGTGCCCTACAAAAGATATAATCACAGATCAGTGTCCCAAATAAGGTTGCAGACATCTGAGTCCTGCAACCACCCCTTCCTCTACCTCGGGTGAGACTACACTTGCTTCGCAGGTGTTGCCAAAAGGGTCGGTATTTAGGGTTTTGATGGTGCACTCTTGAGTGTTGAAACCTGGGTCTACCCCTGTGCCAACAAATGGTTTTGTTGTCGGGATAGGAACTGTGATTGCTGGGAACAAAAGAAGAAAAAGCTTTGTGCAAACTAATCTCTGTGCGTAGATCTGTTTCCCTAGTGCGCAGTATTCTACTTGACCTACAAAGCTTTGTGTTGAGAAAAAGAGGTCAGATCTGAAGGGAAAAGGTCAGATCTGCAAGAAATAAGTTGATACTGAAAAAAAGAAGTGATATATGAACGCTCTATGATTTAAGAAAAGTAAAAGTGGAAAATGTTTGAAGGAAAAAGGTCAGATCTGTAGAAAAGAGGTAAGTTCTGTAAGCTCTGTGCTTTGATAACTGTAAGAATAGTCAAAAGTTTTTAGATTTAAAAGCTTTGTGCTTTGTAGAAGTAAGATAAGTGAAATTTTTTGTTTCTAAATCATGGATCTAGGTATGTTTGATAGATTCTATCCTAGCTTCAAAACTAGGGCATTAATAGATGAAAGAAAGTTTGATATGAATAGATATGATAAGTATAGTGATAGATATGTTATACCTATGCATAGAAAGAATGTCTGGACTAATAAGTGGATGCAAGATCCTAGAAAGAGTTTTTTGCAGGCTAGCCACCATGATCTTGGTGCGTAGTAAAGAAGGAGCTGGGCAACATCTAAATGAAAGAGAGGATTAACCCTCTGTTATAGTTGCAGAAGACCGAGACATCTTGCTAAGGAATTCCCTGGGAGAAGACCTAGTTTCCTCTGTTGTAAGGATATGGACCATGAAGTACTGGATTGCCTTAGAATGATTTCCAGACTTGAAAAGATGAATATGGAGCAAGTGAACCCTGAAGGAGATCAAGAGACCAAGATTATAGTATAAATCTAGAAAGAATCAGAGAAGATATTGCTACAGATGAAAGATACCTTGAATGACCACCGACATGTTAGGCTATCAAAGATCTTCAAAGAAAAGGAGCGAATCAAAGCAAGAATAGGGGAATTTGACATTGACTGTACTCTTGATGAAGAAACACAAGTGAACATTATGCCAAAAAGAACTTGGGAAGCTATAGGAAATCCTACCATGATCCCTTCTCTAGGAGGAACAAGTTTCTTCAGAGGAAAGCTAGTAAACCTATGTGGAAGGCTCGCTCGGATACCTATGAGTGTGAATGGAACTTTGACAGAGGAAGACTTTGATATCATTAAATTTGTTGAAGAAAGTGCCCCATTTACCATGCTCATAGGAAAACCTCAGATTGATAGAGAACAAGCCAGACGAAAAGAAGAAAAAAAAGTTTTGGAACATAAGAAGCAAGAGTTAAAATACGTTAAGACCAAAGGGATCGCTCACTTGATTAAAGAAAAGAAGAGAAAATCGCAAATATTTAATATTAGAAACTTTGATGTTGAAGCTAAGAGAACACTTGAGGATCCACAAAAGATCCAGTTACCTATTTTTGATACAGAATAAGTATTATCAAGGAACCCTAGGAAAGACTTTCAACAATGCAAAGTAACTAATACCACAGAAGATAAACATTAGAATGGTAAAAGCATTACTGAGACGAAGCTCACTGGGAAGAAGGCTAGGAAGTTAAGAAATAAAATGGCTAATACTGTAAGGTTACAAGAGGTTCTAGAGGACACTTCATAGCAAGAAGAATTGCAGAATTGGAACTTCATCGAGATATCAGAACAACGACATAGAGTACTTCACCACGACGAAGCAATATAGTCATCGGAACCAATATACTCATTCGACCGCAGCTCCGAACGGATTGAAAAGAAGTTATGGGTTACCACTATACCATTGGATAACACCAGAATGGATAGAACAGAGTTGATGAAGGCCCCATGTGTGTTGCAAGCAGGCCATTGCTGGGATTGCCTACTTAACCCATCACACCACGCACCAAGAATAATTTTTTCTAACTGATAATTTGAGCGCGAAACCTGAGATTTACTTACCCCGAGATCATTGCCTTACTATCCAATGTAGTATCTGAATTCCTTTTGCACCCGACCCAGCTTACCCAAGTTTGTATGTTGGACGAGCTCAGTGTTGCTGAGAAAATTGCTGAAGAAGTTCTAATTGATTTAATGACTGAGAGAGTCATGCCAGAACATAGAATGTCTACAGGTGTACAAGCATCATACTTGGGCGCACTACCAGCTTCCCCCTCCACTGCTCGAGCAGGACCATCCTGACCACCTTCAGAAAGACAATCAAAGCTCAGAAACGACTTCGCCACTGTGAAGATGATCCCAAGAATCTTGCCTAAATATATCCCACCACTAAGAGGAATAGTGAATCGAGACATTGTACTGAGAGACTTTGACTATGCTATAGTCACTGTGTACCTCCCGAAAGGGGTACGCACAATTCATGCTGACTAGGAGAATCTCACTGCGTTGAAATTTAGTGATTTTAACCTTGGAGATCGCAAGGTTTACAGTATGCTAGCCCTGCACAATTACTTGACAATTACAAAAGGAAATAACCCCAAGATTGTACCGCAACAATGGACCCATAACCTTGTGCAGTCAACCCTCCTCAATGTGATGAAGATTCCACATTTCGGGAGGCATCAAGAAGGAAATGCATGTGTTAGACTATTTTTGTCCTGCTACCATGGAGGATACCTATGGTTGGACCACCGCATCACTATGGATCTGATTCTGATCAATTGGATCACTGGGCTAAGCATGTAAGGCCTTGACCTGCAAGAATTTTACCCAGGAAAGACTGCAGATCGCTCTCTCACTCAACGAATAAAAGACACATATGACGATCTGGAGAAACGCAAGTGAGGTTACAAGGTAGCCTCCATTGAGAATGAAGCAGTACGCTTTGGTTTCCATCTGATCGCAGGAAAGTTAGTCCGAAAAAATATACCTACATAGGTGACTGGATTTGTAGATGACCTCGTAGGGAAGTGCACGGAGGGACTACAAATGAACTGGGAAAAATACCTTATAAATCAGCTAGGGATTGACTGTATACAAGCATAGGACCAAGGGCATGAGTTCCACTTTAGTTGGTTGCTCATACTCATCGCTTTCATCACTTGGGAACTGCCTGAGGGAGCCACTTTCCCTGAGATCAAACCCTTCGAACCACTGGCCACGAAGTTCTGTATGCTGTGGTACTCTAGCAACATGAACAAACAGTGGAAGTCCAATACCGTCTTCCATGCTTACTACACTTAGTTGAAGAATTCCATTTAGTCTACACCACTCATAACACCCAACATGCTTCATAGGTTTATACCTTTGATGAAATTCAGCGCAGATCATCACTTCACCTACATCACAGTGCACGCAGATGAGCACAAACAACAGCTCTAGTCATATTGCAAGTTGACAAAAGATGACTTGGAGGAGATTACCAAGGAATGGTCGTCATACCTCCTTGTTGCAGTAGACCCCGTAGAGATGTCCGATGTAGATATCCCTAAAGCTATGTCGGATACACCTGGACCACGCAAGACTAAGAAGGATGTGTAAATTCAGGATATCCACAACACATCCACGAAGAATGCTTCTCTCTCACCTGCAAAGGGAGGTGATGATGAAGAACTAGGGGGCAGAAAAGTTGAATAGAGCAAAGGAGAGGTTACTTTGCCTAGGGACAAGGAAGATCCCTCCAAGAAAATGAAGATTATCCCACCAAAGCCCTCATCCCAAAAGAAAGATAAGACCACCCAGACCACGCTGAAAACTACCCTTACCGTGGATGATTTCAACTTCTTAATTGCCACAATGAATGATGTTTCACTAGAGCTCACAGAAAAGAAAGAAGCAAAGAAGGAGGATCTATTCAACTGGATCACGGGTGAACTCAAAGAAGTGCAACAAGCACTCCAGTCCAGCCAAGCAGTTTCTACGATGCCCTTAATGATGGAAATATCAGGAACAGGCGATGAGCCCACACAATTATGCCAGATCGTCGAGAAAGTCGAAGCTTTCCTTTGACGAGATCAAGAAGACATAATGGAATCCACCCAGGATTTGGCGCAAGAACAGAGCGCACATGGAGAGCAACGGAGGAAGGCCAAACATGAGAAAATTGCCTTACAAGCAAAGTGGGAGGAGGAAAAAACACAGTTACAGTAGATCAAGGACCAGTTGCTGGCAGAGAAACTTGAAGTATAGGAAAGAGTTCACAAAGCACTGCACTCTGTGACGATCATAGAAGTGAATATGGAAGATCATCTCCCACAATAGGTGATCCAACTAGAATAAGAAATCCAACAACTTCAACAGTGCATCATGGATTTGGAGCTCCACACCGTGAATGAGACACCCCAAGAGATAAGAGATCTAAGAGAGGCCACTGCTCAAAGCACAGTCAACCGATTAAAAACTTTGTCTTTGGAACGCAGGAAACTAAGCACTAAAAGTTCCCAGACTTATGAAACCCTTGCAGAAAATCCATAATTGCAGACATTGGAGGCACAACTCCACAAAGCAAAGTAGCATGCAAATGTGTTACAAGCACAACTCAAGTCCGTGACCCAAGTCAAAAGAATGAAGCGGTTCGTAGAACAATGCACAACCCACCAACAAGTACACACACTACAAAGTAAAGTGATGGAAGTCTCTCAACGACTGCAACCACTCTAAGAGAAGGCATGCCAACTGCTCAATGAACTTGAAATCCTGGGAGTTGAACTCGAATAGGGTATAATCACTGCAGAACAACTCCTGGAAGGACCACTCAATGGCATAGTAATCTAGGAATTTACTGAACAAGAGGCTGTTGCACTACAGCAGGCTGAAGCAGCTCGAGCCAAGATTGAGGTGCTTGAAGTGGAATTGGTCAGACCTGAGTGACTCAGGATGAGTCACAAGTGAGTGTTGGGGGCTTGTTGGCCCTTGAACAAGTCTTGAAGAATACTTGGTCATATTTGACCACTTTTGGGACTGTGACAACTTGCCAAGGAAGGAGCGCAACACAAAGCGAAAAGTAAGGAAGCAAGACCTATTTTTGGGTCCATTTTAGGGTTTTGGGTTGATGTAATGGGAAAGGGATGTCGGCTCGTGGTTTTACCCATGCTTAGGCCCATTTTGTAATCTATAAATAGGCAATGTAAATATGGGATAAGTAGGATGATAGTAATGTAGTACATCTATGTGATGTATAACTAAAAGCTTAGTGCTAGTAACTGGATCTGTGTGATCAGATGTATCTTAGAGTGCTCTGTGCATGAGATCGAAAAGCTAAGTGCAAGTTGTTGTAGTCTGGTGCTGAAGAGAAAGGAAGAAGGATCTAGTGAGCTGCATAGATCTTTTGTCCTGTGCGAAGTAAGGGTTATTGAAGATCTGTGTTGTAACTGCTTGACCAAGATAATATAAAGAATACTTTGTGGATGTAGCCCTAGGGTAGGGGTGAACCACGGTAACTCTGTGTATAGTTCTTTGTGCTTCTATGTAATGTGTTTATCTCTTTCTTGGCTGAGTGCTTAATGTGATTAAGTAGATCTAGTTATGCTCTGTGCTAATGATATATGAATGAATTTTAGATCTGATATATAAGATGCTTAGTGCTTGATATGTTGAATCTAACCTATATTTATGTGGCTAAGTATTGAATCATCTTTAGTATAAGTATTAATTGCGATGCTCTGTGCTATATGCAAAGTACCAGATGGGTTAAATATTGATGAAGGATCTATGCTAAGTTCTCTGCAAAAGATATAATCACAGATCAATGTCCCAGCTAAGGTTGCAGACATCTGATTCCTGCAACCAACCCTGCTCTACCTCATATGAAACTACATCTGCTTCGCAGGTGTTGTTGAAAGGGCTGATAGTTAGGTTTTTTTTGGTGCGCTCTTGAGTGTTGAACCATAGGTATGCCCCTATGCCAACAACAGGGTTGCTTGGAATTGTACATGTGGAGGATATGCACAATCATCTGATTGACGACCTCAATTTGGTCATCTTTCTAGGGGTGGAAGGAAGTGGATTTGGTGAGCTTGGTGTCCAACAGTGACCAGAGGCTTGACCAGAATGTGCTTAGGAACCAAATGTCCTGATCTGAGACAATGGTTTGTGGGATTCCAAAATGTACCCATACTCCTTCAAATAAGATATTGGCAGTGGCCTCGACTGTGATGATCTTCTTCCAGGTGGCCATAATTGCCATCTTGGAAAAGTGATCAACAACCACAAAAACAAAGTCATTTCCCCTCTTGGTGGAGAGAAGGCCTGGCATTTATTCCATTATTATGGATTCCCATGTCCTATCAGGAGTAGGAAAAGGGGTGTACATGCCTTGTTTCTTAGTGGTCAGTTTGGCAATAACACAAGAAGTGCAAGACCTGATATATCTGCTGACATCCTGTCGAAGTTTTGGCCAGTAGAAATGTTTTTGCAACACTGCAACTATCTTTTCGATGACGAAGTGTCTTTCCACCTGACTGTAGTGGGATTCCAAAATCAGCTTCACTCACTCGCTTGATGGAAAACAAAGATGGCCCAGATTACGCAACAATCCATCCTAAATATGGAAATTAGTGACAACTAAGTTTGTGCCCAACATTTGGTAAGTTGTGGCAAGGTCAGGTTCTGTCTCATAGAGGTGGGGCCATCTAGAGATCTCGTGGCTGCATGAGTCTGGAACTGTGGTGAATGTCGCGACTGGAGGTCAACTGAGGAAATCAATGAATCTATTGGTACTTCATGTTTTATACTTGATGTTGAGGTGGAACAGCTGCAAGAATGTGGACCACTTCTGATGGTGGTCATTCTATAATTTACCTTATGTCTGCATGAACTATAGTGGATTATGATCAGTGTGGATGATTGTCTCCTTTCCAAGAATGTAATGTCTCCATTGGCGGTAGGATTGCACAATGGAGTACATTTCCTTGTCATAAGTAGGGTACTTACAAACAACATCTAATAGTGTCTCACTATGATAGGCCATAGGGTGGATGTGTTGAGTGAGGATGATGCCCACAACATAGTCTGAAGCGTTTGTCTTGATCTCAAAGGGATGTTGTAGGTCCGGTAATGAAAGTACTCGGGCTAAGAAAAAGTGTTGCTTCAAATCATCGAATGCTTGTTGTTGGGATAATCCCCACACAAATATTTCCTTACCACTAGCCTTGGTTACTTGGATGAGGACCCATGCAATATGGGAGAATGCCAACATGAACCTGCGATAAAAATTGGCAAGGCTCAAAAATCTTGAAAGCTCAGTGAGTGTGGTTGGGGCTAGCCACTCACGGATGAATTAGATCTTGGATAGATCCACATGCACACCATTCTCATCAACAATGTAGCCTAGATAATGGACCCCATCCATGTCGAAGGATCATTTTTCCAAGTTGGCATATAGCTTGTGGTGTCACAAGGTGTGCAAAACTTGTTGAATATGTTGCAAGTGTTCCACCCAAGTCTCACTGTAGATAAGGATGTCATCGAGATAAACCACTACAAACGTATTGGTGAAAGGTTGTAGGATATTGTCCATCATCCTCATGAAATTTTTTGGAGCATTTGTAAAACCAAAGGGAATGACCAACCATTTGAAAAGACCTTCTTTTGACTTGAAGGTTGTATTCCACACATCTGTCATTTTTCTATATAAGTGTTGTTTTGATGCATAACTTCTTACTCAACAGCATAGGATCAACAAAGTCATGAACCTATTAATGACAACCATTAATATGATGGGGACCCCTTTGTGGTCGGAGGAAGAGATAACTCAGACACAATCCTAGTCCATGTGCCACACGAACCTAGTCGAGTCATAGCCTTTATTACCTTTACAGTAACATGTCTGAATTCTGTTATACCATAAATTCGTGATATACGAAGATTCCATCGATATTCACACCAAGATTCTCATCCATTAAATGGGAAGGTCTATAATCATCCACGTCCCTCACTAACTTGCCCATTAAATGTCGAGAGAACCTAATAGATTTACTCTGTTAACTAGTCCCATCGGACAACTCAGATCCAAGTTGCGTCTATAGGGTAATGGTGAATAGCCTTAGTAGTTATTATAGAACTTTCCAGCTAAGCCTGAGTATAAGGATCTGAGAAATCAGTGTAGGACGCATTTTTTCCCAGAGAGAACTTAGCGATTTGCGAATTCTGAATTTTGATCAAGCTTGTGCAATCCCTTGGCCCTCAGTCATGATCCCTAGTCCCAATATATCCTGTTGAAGTTTTTGACATTTCAGACTCACCATGCCGAGAGCTACAGGGATTAGAAGTGTCATTTTGAAGGATGTAGTACCATATGAGCCCTGTGACCCCTAGGCCGAGATCGTGGGTGATCTGAAAGGGAAGGTCTAAAAATTCAAGCTCCTCGACCTCGACCTGACAAACCAGGTTCTGTTCCCACCGATGAACATCGATGTCTTCTAGAGTGTCGCTCCAGATGAGTTGGGAGGCATGAAATTTGTGCCAAAGCTTGAGTTCATTAATCTGTTCAACTCTACAATTATGAACCTCATATATTTTCTGGTTTTGGGCACCACTGGAGAATTTGTGAGGTCTACCAAGTTTCTCATCAACATGGTACATGACAAAATCCTGTGGTTGGATAGGAGATATTCAATTCATGCAGAGGACATCCAACAACTTAACGAATTTTCCAGTGAAGGTGAGGATGGGTCCAAAGGTTTCTAGGGTCCCATAAAGCCTAGAAAGAAGAAGAGGGAGCCCGGTATATATGAGCAATTCCATACACA
>ML786997.1:899687-921948 GCA_009831015.1 Picea engelmannii | reverse complement strand
ATGTGGTCTTATTATAATGGAGAGTGTACACTAGATGCCCTATCAATGGAATAATTTTGCGCCAATGGTGATGTATTTAACTGGTGTAGTTATTTACTGGAGGATATTCTGGTGGCTTGCAAGGAAGAACAAAAGAAGGGTAGAACTTTCACCTACGATTACTTATTGGTTGTGTTCACAATGCTGAAGTGGACGCCACCCGCAAGAAGACCAGTGTCTCCAACAGATAAGGGGTGGTTGGAAAAGTTGTTCAAGCCTTGGCACCCAAGGTCATACTTGGAGAATACTGCCTTCAATAATACAACTTTCTCCAAATGGTACAACAGGTTGCTAGACGCAACTCAGAGGTAGTGCATTTCGTAGGAATTGCTCAACTGCAACATTCAAAAAATTGCATTCAGCGTGAATTGCCACCATACATTTGTATGGCCAAGGTATGCCAACCGAGAGGGATTCAACTTGTGCATGCTTCCATTCTACTTATATGAGGAGGCCTTTGACAAGGAGGTTATGTCATGGCCTGGAGTAAAATGAAACCCACACAAGTCAGGGAAGCATTACCTTTTGCCTATGAAGTTGCTGAAGAAGAGGGGTCAGGAAGCAAGGGTAGGACCAAGCTCGGGCCCATAGGTATAGAATAAAGAAGCCCCAGTATAGACAAAATCTGACGAAGAGGAAGAGATGCAGCCATTGGAGTGCAAGAAGAGAACATTACCTATGTTCTCATAGCTTCTAGAGCAAGCTATGTTGACAGGTAAGGATTTCAACGAAATTCTCAGTGTTGCATTCATCACCAAGCCAATGGCTAAGAAACTCAGGATGAGGATCTCCCCAAGCAAGGTTCTGAACCCCCAACCCATTTCATCCATCGTTCCTTGCACTTGATCATCGGTTTGAGTAGTCCATATTATATATATCTAGGATGAACCTGAGCCTAACACTACTCCATCCACCACCATCATCATTGAGCAACCTCCATCGCCACCACAACCCCAATCAACACCTCAAGAAACCATCATTCCATCCCAAACCATCGACCTAGAACCCATGGAGTTGGATCTCCAAGAGATACCCGAGGAGAGACTAGAACTCATTGGTCCAAACCTAGAGATACCTGAGCAGAGACCATAACTCATTGTTCCAAACCCAGAATTACTTGAACAGAGGCTAGAACTCACTGGGCCAAAACTTGAAGCCTAGAACCAACATATTATACCCTTTGTGCCCATTCAGGACACTCCATCTTCAACGAAGATGCAAACAGTACAAAAGTCGCAATTCCTAAGTCCTCAACGCAGTTCCTCAATGACCAAGGTTGGGGGTGCTATTGAAAGCGTAACTCCAGAAGCTGAGGCCCAAAAAGAAGCAAAGATACCGAGGGCTCAACAGGAACTTGTTACGTCTTTAGTCCAAAGTGAAACATTAGTGCAGTAACAAATGGAGTTAGTCCTCAAAAACCCATAGCAGTGCGCAAAGTTGCTGGAGCTCTGCCTAGAAAGAAAAGAGGTACTAACTTTATTTTCATCAACACTGAGGTTAAGGATTGAACCAAGAACATTAACAAGAGAAGAGGAGGTGGAGACACCTTCAGAGAATTCAATGGCCAGTGGAATCCCACTATAGGTCTGAGTACTGAGGTCGGCCACCCCTTCTTCCATTGACCTTGCACAGTGGCCAACAACGTAGTTAATCGGGATGATCAGAGCCTCAACTGATCAACTGGAGCAGAGGCTTTAGCATGCCAAAATGAATGCAGATTTCTAAAGGGAGGAAGAACTCTTTTCTCAAGCATGCAGAATGCAGGAGGAATACGCCAAGGTCCAGGTGGAATATAAACTGGAAAGAGTATAGGAGAAGCTTGATGAAGCCTGACCAAAAATAAGGAAGGTAGCACCTCAACTCCTAGAATCTAGTGCCGCAGGAGAACCTGAGCATCAAATCAAACTACTCCAAGGAGCATGGTCACATATAGCCATTCATGTAGAGAATATGGAAGTATAGTTGTGGGAAAGTCAACAGGAAGAAGAAAAAAAACCATGGAAGCTACAAGATCAGATGGAGAAAGTAGTGTTGGAAGGAAGCAATGCTCGAGTATCACTACACAAGCACACAACCGAGTGCACAAATATACTTTGAGAAGTTAGTGACTGGATGAGAATTATGGTAACGTGCAACCAAGCTCTGGAGGAGGTGCACGCAAGAATCTAGTTGCTCAATGAAGAAGTTGCGGTCACCATGGACCCACTGGAGCAATAGGAGAAATTCGATCAAATACAACAAACAAACAATGAGTTGAATGCTCTGTTTGAAGCACAATCTGTATCCAGGAAAGAGCTACATGAATTTTGACCTGTCATTCAGAGAATGTACATTCAAATACATCATGTAGATGGTACAACTGACTCTGAATGGAACTCTCTGGTCTCATCCAAGCCTAAAAAATGTATCACATATGCGAATCAATAGTTTGTAGCCAAAGCCTCACTCCTTGCCAGGAAGTGGTAAGATAAAATTAGGAGTTTCGAAGAAATCAGGAAGCGGTCCTTAGAGTTGGTCCCAGATTTGGGCCCTTCGTTTAAAGAGGAAGAAAAGGAGAAATCACAAGAAGATGATGAAATCAAAGTGGATAAGAAGGACAAAGGAAAGCAATAGGCACTCCTAGAAGTAGCAAAAGAGCCAAGTACTTGAATCGAGGGTGAGTCAAGGCTTCTGGTCGGAGCATATTGGGCCCTAAGTTGTTGGTTTGAAGTTGTGCAAGGAGGAATACAGTCCTATTTTTTGTCAAACATGAGTTGTGCAAGCTACAAAAGAGCTAGAAAGTGGAGCATGTAAAGAAACAAAAATCGGTTGGAAAAAGGGACAATGAAATGCCAACAATGAAAAATAAGTTACAACAAAACAAGAACAAGAAAGCATGTGGAGCCCAAAGCCAGAAGATCCCACTAAAACTATATATGAGATGCATATTATTTTAAAAGGGTTGGGTTTTTGTTGTTATTGTTGGGTATGGTTGGGTGTAGTTTCTTATCTGTAAGGGTTTGTCATAGATGGTATAGAGTGTGCAGACAGACAAAAGGTTTTGTTATTGTAACTTGTATACATTTTGGGGAAAAGGATAGTTAGAGCTCTGTGACATCATTCTGAAGCCAGAAGTTTGTAACATAGTACTAATTTGTATCTCTGAGATTGTATCCGAGAAGCTCTATTGATAATATATAAAGAAGGACCTAAAATTTTGAAATTACAGTGTCATTCTGTGTGCATGCTTATGAATTTTCTCCTTACAATACTTCTTTATGTTTGATAAGATCAATATGTTGTCTCTGTGTAGAAATGATTTCACAACTTGAGTGTTGTTATTTTTAGTATGAATGAGTTCAGATTGGTTCTGTGGTTAGCCTATCTTGCGCAAGATCATGGTGACTCTTGAAGATTTTAGAAACCCACCTAAGTATTCTCCTTTCCCTTCCCTATCTTTCTTTCTTGGTTTCACTTCGGGTGAGACTTCTTCTCTTCAGAGGAGATGAGAATTCCAGCGCTCTAGACTACTCGGTGCCTTTTTTTGATAACCTGAGAAGGACCCAGGTCTGATCAATCCCGCACCAACAACAGATATGACGATAGAAGTTATTTTAGGGATTTTTTCCCTAGAAGGAAACCCTCTTTTATAGGGAATTGCATTGTGGCTTTGTATGTGTGTGATTATTGTATTCTGAGAGTGGAGACAGTGAGAGAAAGAAGACGAAGTTATAGCGGGTGTGTTGTAGGTTGTATCCCTTCATTTTTTTGGATAATAAAAAGGAAGAACATGGAAATTTCTTTGGTCAGCGTAGCCCACATTGGATGAACAACATATATATGTGTCTCTATTGTATTATGTATCTTCTCTGTTTTATTTCCGCATTTGTATTATTCTATTTCTCTGCAATCCTATTTTTCTAACAACTGGTATCAGAGAGAAAGGTAACTCACAATAAAAGAGGGTTCTTGGTTCAATTGGGAGGATTGGCGGAAGATGGAAAGTTTAGGGTCGAGAAATTTAACAACCAAAACTACCAGTTATGGAAGATGCAAATGGAAGATCATTTATATCAGAAGGGTATATTCCTACCATTGGGTGGAATAGAAAAGAAGATGATGTACACGAAGGATGAATAATGGGAGGTTCTTAACAGAAAGGCACTAGGAATGATAGGGCTAAGCCTAGAAGCGTTAGTGGATTTCAATATTTCAAAAGAAAATACAATGAAGAAGTTGATGAACGCATTGGCTAAACTGTATGAAAAACCCTCAGTGTCTAATAAGCTATTTATAATGAAGATATTATTTAATATGAAGATGTTATATGGTGGGTCTGTTGCAGATCATTTAAATGAATTTAATATGGTTACTAATCAACAAACTTCTATAAAAGTGGACTTTGAGGATGAGGTCAGTGATCTTCTAATCCTTTTCTCATTGCCAGAAAGATGGAATGACTTGGTCATGGTTGTAAGTAACTCTATCTCTGGTTCAAAAACTCTAAAATTTGATGATGTTGTTGGTGTTATCCTTAGTGAGGAAATGCAACAGAAAAACATAGGTGAGACATCAGGTAATGCGTTAACTATGGAGAACACGGGAGGACAAAAGGATAGAGGAAAGGGATCAGTAAACCATGGGATTTATAGAAAGGGAAGATCCAAATCTATATTGGGAAATATAGAGTGTTGTAATTGTGGGAAGAAAGGACATCTGAAGAAAGACTACATAGCTCCAAAGAAGTAAATGTGACAGGTGATGCGTTACAAGATGCTTTGATTATTTCTATAGATAATATTTTTAAGTCTTGGGTACTGAATTCGGGGGCTTCATTTCATTCCACACCCCATAAGAAACATTTTCTATATTATGTTCAAGGTGATTTTGGACAGGTTCATTTGGTTGATGATGCACCATGAAAAATTGTTGGAATGGGTAAGGTACAAATAAAGGAAATGAATGGAAACCAATGGTTATTGAAAGAGGTAAGACATGTACTAGATCTAAGGAAAAATCTGATTTCAAAAAGGAAGTTGGAAAGTAAAGGATGTATATCTATATTTAGAGATAAGGCATGGATCACTAGTGATAACAAAAGGAGAGAAGGTAGGTACATTATATTTATGTATTGGTAATATTGACTCTTCTATCACTCTAGCTTCTACAAGAGTAGATACAAAATTGTGGCATCATAGGCTTGGACACATGAGTGAGAAGGGAATGAAAATACTTCACAAAACAAATTTGTTGCCAGATATTAAACAAATTGGTTTGGATTTCTATGAGCATTGTGTTTATGGAAAACAGAAGAGAGTCAAATTTCTCAGAGTTGGAAAGGTAAAGAAGAATGAAAAGTTAGATCTTGTGCATACAGATGTATGGGGACCAACTCAGGTATCATCTCTTGGTGGTTCTAATTATTATGTTACTTTTATTGATGATGCAAATAGAAAAACTTGGGTTTATTGCATTTGAAAAAAATATGATGTTTTTTATACTTTTAAGAAATGGAAAGGTTTGGTTGAGAATGAGACAGAAAAAAGGTTGAAGTGTCGCAGATCATTCAATGGAGGTGAATAATCCAGAAACACATTTGATTATTATTGTTCATAACATGGGATTCATAGAGAGAAGACAGTTCCAGGAACACCACAAGAAAATGGTGTGTCATAAAGGATGAACAGGACAATCATGGAGCGTGCAAGGAGTATGAGATTGCATCCAGGGTTGTCCTTATAGTTTTGGGTGGATGTTATAGATATTTTTATTTACTTGATAAACATAGGACATTCAAGTTCTTTGGATGGTGGCATCCAAAGGAGGCATGGACATGTAATAAGGTAAACTATTATTTTTTTAAGACTTTCAGTTGTGAAGCATTTGTCCATATTGATAAATAAAATAGAAGAAAGCTTGATGCAAAATCCAAGAAGTGTACCTTTATTGGATATGGTGTTAATGATTTTGGTTATCACTTATGGGATTCTAAAAATCAAAAAATCATTAGGAGTAGGGATGTCATATTCAATGACAAGGTCATGTATAAATATCGGTTGCAGGGAAGGAAATAGGAAGAAGAAAAACTAGAATACACAGTGCTTGATGAGATCACTGAAAAAAAAAATTCCAAAGTTACTAGAAAATAATAATGTACAAGAACATGAGAAACAGGTAACTCAAACTCCTGCAAGTATTGTTAGAAGATATACCAGGTTAAGTAAACCCCCTGAATGATACTCTCCTTCATTTTATTATTTATTGTTGATTGATTCTGGTGAACCAAAAATTTATGAAGAGGGAATCCAGGTAGACACTAAAAGGAAGTGGGAGCAAGGCATGAAAGAGGAAATGGATTCCTTGGTAAATAAATAGACTTGGGACATGGTTTAGTTCCCTGTAGGAAAAAGAGAATTGTAGAATAAATGGGCTTACAGGTTGAAGGAAGAAGATGGAGGAAAAAAATTGGTACAAGGCTAGACATGTTGTAAAGGGGTTTGCACAAAATAAAGGTATATATTTTGATGAAATATTTTATCCTGTTATTAAAATGAATTCAATTAGGACTATTTTAAGTCTTGTGGAAGTATAATATTTTCATCTTGAACAATTATATTTAAAAGCAACTTTTATCCATGGGGATTTGGACGAAGATATTTATATGTAGCAACCACAGTGGTATGAGGTCAAAGGAAAGGAGAATTTGGTATGGAGGTTGAAGAAGATATTGTATGGCCTAAAGAAAGATCCAAGGAAATGGTATTTGATGTTTGACAAGTTTACGACAGAACAGGGTTATAGTAGATGTCATTATGATCACTATGTTTATTTTAAAAGACTAGAAAATGGAAGCTATATTATCTTGCTATTGTATGTAGATGACATGCTTGTTGTAGGGTCTAGCATGCAGGATATAAATAGTATTAAGAAGAAATTAGCTAATTCATTTACGATGTAGGAATTGGGTGCTACAAAGAAAACCCTTGGTATGAGAATAACAAGAGACATGAAAAGTTGCAAATTGACATTGTCTCAGGGTGAGTACATAGAGAAGGTGTTGGAGAGGTTTAGAATGCAGAATGAAAAACCAATTAGTACACATTTGGCCAAACATTTCAAATTAACTAAGGAAATGTGTCCCAAGACATAGGAGGAGATAGAATACATGTCCAGGGTCCCTTATTCATCAACATTTGGCAGCTTGATGTATACGATAGTTTGCACAAGACCAGATATTGCACATGTAGTGGGAGTTATGAGAAGGTATATGAAAAATCTAGGTAAAGAAAATTGGGATGCAATAAAGTGGATTCTCATGTATTTGAGAGGTACTTCTACACATGTGTTATGTTTTGGAGGTTTAGACACTATTCTACAGGTATATGTTGATTCAGATATGACAAATGATAAATATAGAAGGAGGAGCACCACAAAGTATGTTTTTACTGTAGGTGGAAAAATAGAAAGTTGGATTTTGTAACTGCAAAAGGTTGTTGCACTTTCAACAATGGAAGCAGAGTATGTTGTTTCTACAGAGGCTAGTAAAGAGATGATTTGGTTACAGAGGTTTATGGAGGAATTGGGAAATAAGAAAGAGAATAGTTGGTTGGACTGTGATAGGGAGAGTGCCATTCATATTGAAAATAACTCAGTCTTCCATTCAAAGACTAAGAATATACAAATCATGTACCATTTCATACGATCTATCTTGGAAGATGGACATTTGAAATTGGAAAAGATACATACTAGAAAAAATCTTACAGACATGTTAACAAAGGGAGTAACGAGGGAAAAACTGAGTTCCTGCTCAGTTTCAGTTAGCCTTCATGTATGAAGGAGGAGATGAGAAATTTTCTAGGTCCAAGAAGTATCATATTCCAGTAGATATAACAAATTTTGAGTTGTTGTAATTAGTCTCCAAGTGCGAGATTTTTGGTTGTGGAGCCTGATTATCTTCCTCATTTAGAGGTCTCTAATTTCAGTCGTGTTTATAGCCCATGAAGACTGTACACCCATCCACACAAGGGGTGGGGGGGTGGGGGGGCTCATCCTCTCGGCTGAGGGGTCCAAGGGTCAGTGAGGGATCAGGGGAGAAACCCTCGAAGGAAAAATTTCCTTGTAAAGTATTCTAATTTCATAGTCAATCTAGACCATTCATTATAAGGTCACAAATATGACGGTAGAAGTTATTTTAGGGATTTTTTCCCTAGAAGGAAACCCTCTTTTATGAGGAATTTCATTGCAGCTGTGTATGTGTGTGATTATTGTATTCTAAGAGAGGATACTGTGAGAGAGGGAAGTTGAAGTTACATTGGGTGTGATGTAGGTTGTATCCCTTCATTTTGTTGGATAATAAAAAGGAAGGACTTGGAAATTTCTCTTGTGGACGTAGCCCACATTGGGTGAGCCAGATCTATATGTGTCTCTATTGTATTATGTATATTATGTGTTTTATTTCTGCATTTGTTTTATTTTATTTCTTCACGATCCTGTTTTTCTAACAACTGGATTTGTCAACAACACCACATATGCAACCATACAATGTCGGGTGGCTTTGTTAGGGATGAGATCACCATGTCAAACAACAATGTCGCATTTCCTATGACATCAAGTCCTTCAAGGATGAGGTATTGTGTGATTTTTCTCCAATGGAAGTATGTGATGTTCTTTTAGCCAACCATATATTTGGAAGTATCATGTTGTTTATGAGTCTCAACCCTGTAGTTTCATTGTTACTCTGGGTTGTCATCTCTACAAAGTAACAGAGGTAGTTCCAACTATTATCTCAACAAAACAATGTTGAAAAGTAATATCCCATACCACAAAATTTATCCTCTTCATGATCCATTTAGAAGGTGAACAAAAGGAGACTACAACGTCGATTCGAGAATTTTCTATCCAATAGGCGTGTTGGTTGTGGAGACTGATTATCTTCTTGATTCAGAGGTCTTTGTTTTCAGCCATGTTTATACCCCATGAATACTTTACACCCTGGAAGAATGTACACTCCTCCACGTGGGGGAGTCCAGGGTGGGGTTAACCCCACTAAGGGGGTTCATTATGGATTGTAAATGTATATTGTAATTTCATAGTAAATATGGACCATTCATTATATGGTCATAGATCTGAAGGTAGAAGTTATTTTAGGGGTTTTTTCCCTAGAAGGAAACCCTCGTTTATGAGGGAAATGTATTGCAACTATGTATTATTGCGAATATTGTCTTCTAAGAGAGGAGACTGTGAAAGAAAGAAGAGGAAGTTACAACGGGTGTGCTATAGGTTGTATCCCTTCATTTGATAGATAATAATAAAGGAAGGACCTGGAAATTTCTCTGGTGGATGTAGCCCACACTGGGTGAACCACGTATATCTGTGTCACTATTGTATTGTTTATCTTCTGTGTTTTATTTCTGCATTTGTTTTGTTTTATATCTTGTTTTTCTAACAAGACACAGCTTGAAAAGATTGTAGAAGAGCACAAAGATATAGTCTCTTAACCTATGGGAGTGCCTCTTCACTACCCAATCAAGCCAAACTATAACATAACCATTCATATCTTTATTGGCCACAACCATTTTCAGGTGTGCTTGGGGTTCCAACTATTATCCCCCATTGATATAGCTTTTCATGCTACATCTTCACCGACAGAGTCGTCCCACACTTATAACAATGAAAATCATGTAGATATATTATTTGAATGGATCCAACCCCTCCAAAAATAGGTTCACAACATCCTTCAACAATTTAATGGATAGTACACACATGACAACTTCTTTAGCAAAGCAAGTGGCTCACCAAGGTATAGATTCAACAAAATCTTCCCCATCTCCCAAGTGAACTTGATGTAATGAGGACCATTGATTCATAAGGTGGAAGGAATTATCCAATTGGATATTAGTGGCCAGCCACTTATTCCACCGGATCAAAACACAATTTTCCACCTTGGCAGTTTTTCTACGGTTTTTCGGGTCTTGAACTTTCGGTGTCATTTTGAGGCCCTAAAATACGTTTTTTTGACATTGCGGGGACCAAGAGATTAATATAGGCTCTCTATTGGGATTGATTGGAATGTTTAATTCTCATATAGACCTTTCCAACAAGATATCATTCACCCCAAGTAGATATCAAATGTAAAAGTTATGCCCTCGGGAAGTTGACATATCAACTACTCCCATTGGGTCCCACAAACCTTTTGGCATTTCATCTCCCGGGGTTAGGGTTTTATATGTTTAGGGTTTTCTCATTAATGCTTTATGTTAAAAATGAATTTTGAGCCTCATTGTAAATACATATTGTGAATGAGAATAGTCGTCACATCTCTTCTCGGAGATAAGCTGCCACCATTCTAGCTAGTTCTTCTCACTTTGTAGTTTCTTTTATAGTCTCTGCATATTTCATTCTTTAATAGAAGCTGTGAATTATTATAGCTCATTGTTTCTTGCAATATTTTTGTTTATTCCCTTATTATATCTTTGCCTTAATTTCATTCTCAACAAAATCTGGATCACTTTGTCTTCACAAGTGTAAAGAAGAAAATAAAAATTGCTATTTAAGAACACATTCTCATGACCTTTTTAGTGAACTGTGCATTGGTCAACTCCCAAAACACCATGGGGAAATATTTTGTCACCTTTGTGACACTAAGAGGGTTGAATATGAAAAGCACTTTCTCTTAGAGTTTCCATCATATACCCATATTAGATCTCAATTTCAAAATATTTGTCACACTACTAACCCTCTTAAACTTTTAACTCAACAAAACTATGGTGATCTTGGAACACTTCTCTTGATTCTTTTTGTTAGGATCCAATCCTATCCCCTCTACATGGGTCATTAGTTCGTAGGATATGTTTTCTATGTAATAAAGGCCAACAATAGATAATAAGGCCTAATAAATAAAGGATAATAATTCAATGTAAGACCTAATGGAAGCTTTCACTTCTAGAAAGATCTTCCTCTAGAAGTTTCCTTAGAAGGTAGAATTAGGATAAATAAGAGTAGGAGGCATTGGATATTTTTTTCTTGGAGTTTATTGTAATAGAGCTCTGTTCTACTAGAGGTTTTCTTAATCTAGATTTTATGAGAATAACAAAATGAATACCAATTATTATTTAAAATATGCTTAACACAGAATAACATAGGTACAATTTAATTGGTTTCTATTCAATAAGGAAATAAGCTGAAACTGTAAAATGCAGCAGAAAACAAGCTTGCTGAAATGGTGGCGGCTTATCTTTGAGAAGAGATGTGATGGTTTCACTCATTCGCAAGAAGATGATTACAATGAGGCTCTCAAGGCCTTTTTACAATAAACATGAATGGAAAAACCCTAGACATCCAAAAACCTAACCGTAGGAGATGAAGCACCAAAAGTCATGTGGGCTCCATTGGGTTAATCTAGTACATCAACTTCCCATGGTTGTAACTTTTTCATATGATCTCGGTTTTAGGCGCACAATAGCCCATTGGAAAGGTCTATCTAAGGAATACACATGTTGTCGTCAGAATCTAACTCTTTCTATAGTATGATTGTGGCGATCCCTAAAAACGTTGTTTAGGGCCTCAAAATGGCCCTAAAAGTCAGGGACCTGAAAACTAGGAAAAAAGCTGCCAAACTGGAAAACAACCAAAATAAACAAGTTTGAATAGGTGGAAGACCATATGAATCCATCTAGACCAATCCTCCCCCCTTAGGAAGCAATTTATCTATTGCGTTGAGTTCCCCCATCAGATGAGGAAATTTTTGTTGAATTTGGCCCTAGGTGAGCCACTTGCCTTGGTGCAGGAGCTACCCTGCTTTGACAACTCGATAAAGTTGGATCCTTTGCTATCGAGTGCCCTTGACCTGTGTGTCCACAATATGATCATTGAGTTCTTTTTATATGTAGTAAGGGTTGAGCTATTTTACTATCAATTGTTCTTCTATCTCTGACGTGTCCAATAATGGTGGGAAATATGGTCGAAGGAGAACCATGTTGAATACTGGGTGCAAACCAAGAAAAGGGGGAATGTCGAGCTCAAAATCATTTTCACCTGGAGCCTTGGTGATGGTGTAAGGTACATAACGGAGTGGGAGAAGCTTCTGATGGGGCCCTGTAAGGCATTATTTCTATAAGTACAACCAAACTTTGTCATCCACCTAAAACTTGTGTGGCACTTGGTGTTGATCATGGCATTTCTTTTACTTCACATTGGACTTCTCTAAAATATCCTGAACCTATTGGTATATGTGTGAGATCCACTCAATGAACTGGGTGCCTTTGTCAGCTTCATTTGGAGTAGGGGATGAATTGGTCAAGGTGGCCGCAAGGGGAAGTGCAACATCCATGGGACCCAATGGTTGGAATCCCAACCCCACCTGAAAGGGACTGTGGTCGGTTGAGATATGTAGGGCTCAATTGTAGATATTTTGAACATAGGGAAGAATCTCATCCCATGTGCGAGGGTTCTTGGAATTGTACATGCAGAGGATATGCACAATCATTTGATTGACGACCTCAGTTTGGTAGTCTTTCTGGGGTTGGAAGGCAGTGGATTTGGTGATCTTGGTGTCCAACAGTGACCAGAGGCTCAACCCAAATGTGATTAGGAACCGACTATCCCGATATGAGACAATGTTTTGTGGGATTCCAAAATGTACCCATGCTCATTCAAAGAAGAGCTTGGCAATGGCCTCGACTGTGATGCTCTTCTTACAGGCGACCATAATTTCCATCTTGGAAAAGTTATCAACAACCAAAAAAACATAGTCATTTCCCCTCTTGGTGGATGGAAGGCCCGACATGTAGTCCATTGAGAGGGATTCCCATGTCCTGTCAGGAGTAGGCAAAGGGGCGTACATGCCTTGTTTCTTAGTGGTTGGTTTTAGCAATAGTGTAGGGACTGCATGACCTAATATATTTGTTGACATCTTGTCGAAGTTTCGGCTAGTAGAAATGTTTTCACAACACTGCCACTATATTTTCGATGTCAAAGTGTCCTGCCATCTGAATGTATTGGGCTTCCCAAATCAGCTTCGCTCGCTCTCTTGATGGAACACAAATATGGCCCAGATTACGCAACAACTTTTCCTAAAGATGGAAATTACCAACAACTAAGTTTGCGCCCAACATTTGGTAAGTTGTGGCAAAGTCAGGTTCTATATCATAGAGTTGGGGCCATCTAGAGGTCTCGTGCCTGCATGAGTCTAGCACCATGGTGAGTGTCGTGACTGGAGGTTGACTGAAGCAATCAATGACTCTATTGGTACTTCATGTTTTATACTTGATGTTGATGTGGAACTGCTGCAAGTATGTGGACCATTTATAATGGAGGTCATTCTGTAATTTACCTTGTGTCTGGATGAACTATAGTGGATTGTGATCAGTGTGGGTGACTATGTCCTTCCCAGGAATGTAATGTCTCCACTAGTGACATGCTTGCAGAATGGAGTACATTTCCTTGTCATAAGTAGGGTACTTATGAACAACATCTGATAGTGTGTCACTACGATAGGGCATGGGGTGGCTGTGTTAATTGAGGACAACACCCGCAACATAGTTTGAAGCATCTGTCTCGATCTCAAAGGGATGTTGCAGGTCTGGTAATGAAAGTACTCAGGCTGAGCACAAGTGTTTCTTAAAATCATCGAATGCTTGTTATTGTAATAAGAACCACACGAGTTTTTCCTTACCACCATCCTTGGTTACTTGGATGAGGGCCCATGTAATATGAGAGAATCCCAACACGAACCTGCGATAAAAATTGGCAAGGCCCAAGAAGCTTCGAAGCTCAGTGAGTGTGGTTGGGGATAGTCAGTCATGGATGACTTGGATCTTGGATAGATCCACATGCACACCATGTTGATCAACAATTTATCCTAGATAATGGACCCTCTCCATGTCGAAGGAGCATTTTTCCAAGTTGGCATATAGCTTGTGCTATCCCAAGGTGTGCAGAACTTGTTGAATATGCTGCAAGTGTTCCAACCAACTCTTACTGTAGATGAGGATTCCATCCATATACACTATTACAAAATTATTGGTGAAAGGTCGTAGGATATGCCCCTTGTGGAGAAGTTCTTGGATCTACCTCTTGATATCCTCATTCTGTAAAAGAGAGCGACGATAGACTAGACCATTGGGTAGTGGTGCATTGGGGTCAGATCGATGGGATGCTTGATCTAACAATGTAGAGGTACCTCGGTAGGTGAGGAGAATATATTTGAGTATTCTTCCACAACCTTATTCACTTTCTTATATTGTGTGGAGAGGTGGGATGTGGAGGCCCTGGATGTGGCTACAATATTTCTCTCACTTTGAGAGTGAATCACAAAGAAGAAAAACTTCCCAGTCTGAGAGATGACCTTCCTACATTTCTTGGCAGAGATCAAGAAAATAAGACTAGTTGGGACTACCTCGGGTATCCTTTACAATTTCCTATCCAAATTAATAATGACACTACGAGGCCTAGACTCACAACATGATGTTTCCATAAATAAGGTTGGCCTAAAATAACATTACAAACTTCGAGAGGAGAAACATCATGCAATACCTTGTCTTTGAAGGGCTTGATGTTGTATGACAGTCGACATTGTTGGCTGACGCAGAGATCGCTTCCTTGGCAGAGCCATCCAATGGTGTAGGGTTGTGGGTGTGGTGTTTTCGGTAGGGCTAGTCACTTGACGACCTCTGCTAAGATGAGGTTCTTATGGCTACCTCTATCAATGATGAATTACAGTGGGGTGCCTTTCACCCACATTTGTGAATGGAAAAGGCGCTCCCCTTCCTCTGGCTCGTTTGGTTCATCGGGCTAGAGCTTGGTGGTATCAATGGTGGAACTGTGTTGCGCGTCAATGATCTGTCTCCCCCATTATGGTTATGACTCAGAGTCGGAACCCACATCTGATACAAAGGCTCTCACCTCAACCACCAATGAATTCTTTGAGTGACAATCAACAATGTTATGGCAGGGGCTCTTATAGAAGTCGCACGAATTCCCAGTACATTTCTTTGTCTTTCCGATGTCCTTCTTTTCTTGTGGATTATACTGGTTTTCATGATGTTGTCCATCTTTTCTTTGTCCTTTTTTCTGTGGTTTGGGGCCACCCTTTCCTTTCTTTTGCTGTGAGGGGTTCCCAAGCCCAAATTTTCACTTTTTTTGTTTGATCTTCTCCTCTATTTTGATGGCATATCGATAGGTCGCGCCCAAGGATGAGATGTCCAGAAACTCCATTTCATACTAGATGTATCGATGCAGAACATCGTGATACTTGAGCACCAGATGTCACTTAGAATATTTGATACACAAATTGGTGTGCAAGGTATGGAATATATTTGTGAACTCTGACACTACTTGGTCTCTTTCCTACCGCAGTGTGGTCCATTTTGTATACATGTCATCATAAATTTTGACAAGGTAGTATTATTCCTTAATAGAATCCTTGAAGGATTTCCAGCTGACCGCGACTATACATAATGAGGGTTCCTTTGTTTCCTTTTGATCACATAAATTTTCCCACCAACCTTTGACATGGGGAATGACTTTGAGGAGCATAAAAGTAATATTTTTTCTATTTGAAAAGTTATAGACAAAAAAATACCCTTCTAGTAGATTCAACTATTTGTCTACAACATCTGCATCTATCTGACCTTCAAATATAGGAATATCAAAATTGATTTGTACCTTGAAGGGGGTGGCACCTCTGCTTGAGGAAGATGTGTCTCCTTTTGGTAGCCACTGAAGGATTTGCACAAAACTATCCATCATCTCATTCCTCTACTGCGTGAGAGCTTCCTCAAACAACATTTTTAAAGGATCTCCTATCCCTTCATCGTTATTTTCTCCTAACATGAGAGTTCGCTTGGGCATGCGAGAACTTTTTTCCTCAAGAGAAACAAGCTCAACACCTAATTCTTTGTACCTTGACCTCATTGGGGACATGCATTAAGACCGCTCTAATACCACTGATCAATATTTTAAGAGAAGAACAAAATGAATACCAATTATTATTTAAAATATGATTAACACATAATAACAAAGATACAGTAAAATTGGTTTCTATTCAATAAGAAAATAAGATGAAACTGTAAAATGCAGCGGAAAACAAGCTTTCTAGAATGGTGGCGGCTTATCTCTGAGAAGAGATGTGACGGTTGGGCTCATTCACAAGAAGATGATTAAAATGTGGCTCTCAATTCCTTTTTACAATAAACATGAATGGAAAAACCCTAGACATACAAAAACCTAACCCTAGGAGATGAAGCACCAAAAGTCATGTGGGCCTTATTGGGGTAAGCTAGTACATCAACTTCCCAGGGTCGTAAATTTTGCATACGATCTCCGTTTTAGGCGCACGATAGCCCGTTGGAAAGGTCTATATAAGGAATATAGATGTTGCCGTCAGAATTGGACTTAGACTACAATTTGATTGTGGAAATCCCTAAAAACGTTGTTTAGGGACTCAAAATGACCTCGGAAGTCAGGGACCTAAAAACTAGGAAAAGATCTGCCAAACTGGAAAAAAACCAAAATGAACCAGTTGGAATAGGTGGGAGGCCACCAAAATCCATATGGATCATTCCCCCTTGAAGAGGCTGGTGAACACTTCTATCTCTAATAAAGGTTCTCTTTCTAGTGTTATTCCAGTATTGTTCTAGCTATAATATGGTTGTTCCATTACTGCTTGCTAAATATTTATGTTCTACATATTATTATTCATATGGTATATTACAAGTGGTATCAGATCTTTTTCCTGGGCATAACTTGTGGGGTAATTTTTTTTTTCAGGGTAGAGACATATTCCGATGTCTTTAAGATACAAAGATATATCGTTCGTACTTAAGTGTACATTGTTGGCCACCCTTGTAACCCCTGTTGGTACCGCTTCGAGTGGTAGCACATCAGACAACACCTATATATAGATCATCCTAGATATCCTGAACCCCTCCCTAAATAAACCAATCAGTTGCTTGACTTCTATAGTTCCACCAAGAACAACACTCGAGAAGATACTCTCTAGTACTTGGGTAGTCAGGTAGTATGACTAAGGGAATGATATTGCCTCCTTAGTTGGTGCCTTGAGATATTGGGCCAAGTATTGTTGTTGGACCCCGCACATATATCAGAGAGATATAACACATGACCAACCCTTATCTATAGAAACCTTGAATACCCTAACCCTTGGGAAGAAAAAATAAACAAAACGTACAATATCTATTGTCATGCAACTATGTCTCCTACATTCTGGTTGCAAATTTCCTACACATTTATTCCTACTAAACATCTGACAATTTCCTCACTATATTATTATTAATCTTGGAGTATAACTCTGAAGGAATTTTAAAAAAATGATGGGGCCTATCAACACCCTTATTTGTAACATATTCCATTTCATTCCTCTCTTCTTTATGATCATAGTGGTACCCTTCACTTTTAAGAATTTTTTTCTCTCCATGTTTCCCCTCCTTTCCAAGACACCCTTATTTGACACCTATCCCATTGGACTCCTCTCTTTGTCCTGATCACCCTAGTACATCTCACTTTTTGTGGTCCCACTTTTTGTCCCGCCACCTCATATACTACCTAAGTCACTACCATGCCAACCACCTGATATGAGACCCAAGAAGACTGGGATACTGGGATTTCTAGATTAGAATCATGAATGGAATCCATCCCCACTACCATACAAACAAAAATCAATGACTCCTTCCTTGCAATAATCCATGCCTCCATTTGCTAAGCCATTCAACCATTCACAAAATGTAAGCAAGTAGAAACAAATGCAGAGGACCCTCAACATTCCCATTATGAGCATACTCATTCCTCCCACTCCCCTTGGGGTTCTCCATGCTCTTGGAATAAGGTGCCCAAAGTTGACATGCATAAATTTGATGGATCCAACCCAGTAGGGTTGGTATCTCAAATGGAACAATACTTATCACTCCATAATATTTGGGATGATGAGACCAAACTCCATGTAGGGGTTTTGTACCTGGATCAAGAAAGATGGCAGTGGTGGAAGTGGCATAAGAGATTTTATCTAGGAAATTCCATAAGTAGAGCCCATCCTTCTAGCCCCACCCATGAAGGATCCAATTCTCAATCGTCCTCGCCCTGAGGCTCACCTAGCTCTGACAAAAACATTGAAGGTCCAAAAATTATCTCCATCTGAAATGGAGGAACGTCGCAAGCAAGGAATTTTCTACTATTGTGATGAAAAGTATTCACTAGGGCATAACTGTAGAGAACCAAAGTTCTTCCAGATTGATGCATCCACTTCATCTCCTTCTGAAGACATCCCATCAGATGAGGCTCTTGACTCATATGAGGCTCCACCAATTGATCACGCTGAAGCTCTAGTTGTAACCCCTATGGAGCTAGAGTATCCCATCATATCGTTTCATGCACTCTTAGTTATTTCGGCCCCACAGACATTGAAGCTCAAGGGATACACCAAATATCAACTGATGGTGGTGTTGATTGATAGTGGTAGAACCCATAATTTAATTCATCACATGCTTGCTAATGAGATCCATTGTTTTGTCTGCCCTGTTTCTAATTTTTAAATCCTCATCGCTAATGGTGGTACTACGAAGTGTGGGGGCCATTATGAGAATGTCAAACTCCAAATGGATGATTATACTATGAAAACCCACATATTCTCTATTTCCATGGGTGGTTGTGATATTGTATAAGGAGTGGAATGGTTTCACACTCCGGGGCCAATCACAATGGATTATCAAGAATTATATATGAGCTTCACCCAAGACACTCACTCTTATACCCTCCAAGGTCTCCAAGCAGGCTCTCCTGAAATTATCGGCTCTCACAAGATGGAAAAGCTATTGAATAAAGGATACCATGGGGTGATTTCTCAATTTAGTGCCATCCAGGTCATTGAATATGCCTCTAAGGTAGTTCCTCCCAGCCTGCAACTCATCTTAGACAAGTACCCAAGGTCTTTGAGATTCCCTCAACCTTACCTCTCTCCAGGGGTGAGAATGATCTTAGCATCCATCTCCTTTTGGGAAGTCAACCCCCCAATGTACGTCCCTATAGATATCCATTTTCTCAGAAAAATGAAATAGAAAATATAGTACAAGAATTACTAAAGGTGGGTGTAATTCACCCTAGTACCAGCCCATATTCTTCACTAGTGGTGATTTTCTTAAAGAAAGAAGGTACTTAGCACAAGTGCCCTAATTTTCATTCCCTGAATAAACTAACCATCAAAGATAAGTTTCCCATTCCTTTCATTGATGATATGTTTGATGAAATCCAAGGTACTTGCGTATTCACCAAATTATACCTTTACTTAGACTATCACCATATCTGAATGAAAGAGGCAGGTATTCTGAAGATTGCTTTTAGAACTCATGAAGGAAATTATGAATTCTTGGTCATTCCTTTTGGCCTTTGCAATGCCCCATCCACCTTCCAAAGTCTCATGAATAAATTATTGAAACCTTACCTTCGAAAGTTTTTCTTGTTTTTCTTTGATGACATCCTCATTTATAGTCGCACTTGAGATAGCCACCTTCTTCATGTTAACAAAGTCCTTCACTTGCTGTAGGAAAACCATTTTTTTATCAAAAAGGCCAAATGTTCATTTGGATCCAGTGAAGTGGAATAATTGGGATACATGGTTAGTTGAGAAGGGGTAAAAGTGGACCCCAAAAAGATAAAATTTATACAGGAATGGCCATGACCCAAGACCTTAAAGTACCTAAAGGGTTTTCTTGGTCTCACGGGATATTACAAGAAATTTGTCCACCATTACAGAAAAATTGCTAAGACATTAAATGACCTTCTTAAGAAGAATGCATTTCATTGGACACATGTTGTTGAGCAAGCCTTGAAAGAATTAAAGAGGGCCATGTGTACTACTAATGTCCTAGCAGTGCTTGACTTCAACAAAACCTTTGTGGTGGAATCAGATGCTTCTAGTACTGGTATAGGCACAGTGATCACACAAGATGGTAGACCTTTGGCCTTTACTATCCAAGCGTTGAGTGGTTGCAAAATGGGCATATATACATATGAAAAATAAATGATGCTCATTCTCCATGCAATGCGCACATAATGTCCATATATCTTGGGACGTCATTTTCAGATCAAAATAGATCACCATAGTCTGAAATTATTTTTGGAGCAACAATTATCCTTCTCAGAACAAAATAAGTGGCTGACCAAAATGTTGGGTTATGATTATGAAATTTTATACAAAAAGGGAAAAGATAATATACTAGTCGATGCATTATCATGCCAACATGGGGAATATGGCTCCCTCTTTTCCTTATCCTTACCGATCCCTGATTGGATTGAATAAGTACGCCAAGAGTGGCTAATATGCCCGACTCTCTCCAAGTTAATTCAGTTCCTTCAGGAGAACCGTAATCCTCCCATCAAATACACATGGTAGAAAAATATTCTTAGATATAAGGATCATCTAGTTCTCTCACCCTCTTTAAAACTCTAGTTGTGTCTCTTAAATGAGTTGCACTCATCAGCTATTGCGGGTCACTTAGGCTTCTAAAAGATATATGCTCGTGCCCATAATTCTTTTTTATGGTCAGGCATGAAGAAGGATATCCTTCACTTTGTCACATAATGTGTGGTGTGCCAATGTAATAAAGGTGAATCTATCAAGTCTTCAGGCACCCTACAACCCCTACCCATTCCAGCTTCTATATGGGTAGAAATATCCATGGATTTTATAGTGAGCCTTCCTAAATATGGGAACAAGTCCGTCATCATGGTGGTGGTTGATTGCCTCTCTATGTATGCTTATTTTTGTGCCTTACCCCACCCTTTCACACCAAGACTAGTAGCACAAGTTTTCCTTCATCCTATTTTCAAGTTACATGGCATGCCCACCTCTATTATATCTGATCATGACCCCACTTGCACAAACACATTTTGGAAAGAATTGTTGAAATTGCAGGGTAGACAACTGAACATGAGCACAACCTATTATCCCCATTCTAACGACAAAGCGGAAGTGGTCAACAAATGTTTGGAAACCTACTTGCAGTGTTTTTCTTCGGACAAAAAAAAACAGTGGGTACAATGGCTCCCCTTGGCATAATGGTGGTACAATACTTCCTATCATACGGACACTAAAATGACCCCATATGAAGAAGTGTATGGCCAACGTCCACCTATAGTCACTACGTATCTTCCAGGAACATAAAATGTCCAATATATTGATACAATGTTGCAAGGTCACACAACCACCCTCTTGGCTCTGAAGGATAAACTTCACATGGCCCAAAATCACATGAAGCAACAGGCGGACCAACATCATTCATACAAAGTTTTTCAGGAAGACGATCAGGTGTTTCTTAGGCTCCAACCTTACAAGCAAACATCTCTCAAAGCTCAAGGACATCACAAGTTGGCCCCCAAGTTTTATGGACCCTACCAGATCATTAAGCGTATTGGTTTAGTGGCCTACAAATTGGCCCTTCCGGCTACTTCCAAAATCCATCCGGTGTTCCATGTTTCCTATCTGAAGAAAGTGGTGGGATTGAATTGTAGGGTCCAAACGATCCTTTCAAAATTAGATGATGAAGGTTCCCTTTGGCTTGAACCAAACACAATCCTCAATCACCATGAGCGTCAATTGCATGGCAGAAATATCAAATAAGTGATGATCCAGTGGAAGGACACATCACCAGAGGATGACCTGGTAACCAGTGGCTATACTCCAACAGTTTTCGCACCTACAACCTTGAGGAAAAGGTTTCTTTTGAAGGGGAAGGGCATGTTAGGATCCGATCGTAACCCATCTCCATGGGTTATTAGTTAGTAGGATATTTTTTCTATGTAATAAAGGTCGACATTAGTTAATAAGGCCAAATAAATAAAGGAGAATAAGTCAATGTAAGAAGACCTAATAGAATCTTCCACTTCTAGAAATATATTCCTCTAGAAGTTTCCTTAGAAGTTAGAATTAGTATAAATAAGAGTAGGAGGCATTGTATATTTTTTTGTTGGAGTTTATTGTAATAGAGCTCTACTTTGCTAGAGGTTTCCCCCTCGAAGAGGCAAGTTAACATTCCTATCTCTAATAAAGGTTCTCTTTTTTGTGTTATTCTGGTATTGTTATGAGTATAATTTGCTTGTTCCATTACTTCTTGCTAAATATTTATGTTCCACATATTATTATTCATCTGGTATATTGCACTTTTCAAGAACATACATAAAATTCTAAAGAATTTCAAGTAATCTCTTGCTTTCTTAAGTTCTGATAGACTAAATT
>ML786997.1:866138-893419 GCA_009831015.1 Picea engelmannii | reverse complement strand
TATTAGAGAACTTGTTGAGATTAAAAAACACCTTAATAACAATGAAAATGACAATGCACCTACCCAAACTTGACACCTAATCATTAACCACTTTCATAATAATTGAAAACTCTCTTATCATATCATTAACCACCTTCATAATCATTAAAAACTCTCTTTTCCTTTTCTTACACCCCTTTTTAACCCCTTTTTCCACGTCCCTCAAAATCTTCTATATCCTTCAAAATCTTTATAATTCTTCATAATACCCACTCACTTTCCTTTTCCTTTTCTCAATATTTATTAATTTAACTTTTGTCTTTTTTTTTATATTATATTCCCTCATCAACCCCCTTTTCCATGTCCTTCAAAGTCTTTGTCTTTCTTCACAAGACTACATCACTTTCCTCTTCCTTTTCTCTATCTTTCTTAATTAGAGTTTGTTCATTTTACTAATTCTTTTTTCCTACCTTTTATAAGCTTTTATACTTCTCTTTATTTACTTTTTAAACTATTTTATATTATTGAGTGATTTATTCTTTTCAATTATTTTATCTTATTTCCTAACATGTTTTTCTAAGTACTCTAACTGAGAAATTGGAAGAGCATCCATTGCAATGATTCACACAATAATTGATTGTATTAAACACAATAAACAGAGCTACATATAGTTGGATTGAGATCTAACTAATTCCAATCTTTGTGAGAGAGGTTGAGAGAATATCTCAACAGCTCAACAAACCCAACCCAATCTACTAACAATTTACTAAAGTAAGCTTATTCTAACACCCTCCCTTAATGCTTACTTTACAAATTACAATACAACACAAAAGATTACAACACTAGAACTTTCATCTGTTTGTCTGATCTGGTCTTCCTCAGCACTGAAACTCACTCTGCAATCACACGGCTTCTGCTCTTTCTTCTTCCTCTTCTTCGAGATTTCCATCGACACATTTAAAGTCAAAACGCCTCTGACCATCTTTCTTGCAATTTTATACTGGACAATTTGACAACTTGGCTCATCGGGGCTTCCATGATAAAAGTTGACAATTATTGATGCATTCTATGAACTTGCCTTCATCTGTCGGATTTTTGCTTTCGGCTATCGTTCAGTATCTAGAAAAATTTTTTGGATACTGAATGTCCTCAACATTCCTTTACACAAGGTGACTTCCAATAAAAACAATGTACTTGATACTGAGGCTACCAGCTCGCATCAAAATACAAGTTCTTATTTTTACATAAACACTTACACACAAAACTTTAAACCCACCAGGAAAATGTAACCTGTAATTGTCGATCTTGAAGCACCGAAGTACAACAAGAGTCTACAACTTATAACATACTGGACATAATCAAACTAGTAACATGTTCTTGTGGCACCGAAGAACACGCAAGAACTACAAGCTTGAACTACATCACTATGTTCAAAATTTGGTTCTTCTTTACAACTTAAACAATAAAAAAATAACCAATTTGACATAAAACTCTGACGAATGCAACCAAGAAAGTGACCAACCCATGGGAGAATGAACTTGCTACACTCTGGATATGCGTCTAGAAATAATAAAGTTCCAATAGCTCTGTTTCTTTGATATATTGCAGCAGATCTTGAATGCAGAACATATGTCCAATACCCGCACAGGTTCCAACAATTATTCCACAAATTAGCACGCTCTCTTATTTTAATTTAATCGATGATCAGAGTTCAATGCACATGCCTTGCTTCAAGGAGTCTGCAACACCCCCTTTAGAACAACAAACTCAATAGTCGATTCTGACGACAAATTCAATGTGATTCCTCTTGCATTTGATCTCAGATTCCAGCTCTTTCACATAGCGCATAAGACCATGATCTAGCATTCTTCTTGGCTATGGCACAGAGATTGTTTTTTATGACAGATCCTGGTGAAGTAGATGTGCGCAGTGAGGGGAATAACTAATTGACATGGATAGATACTGGTTTCTACTCCTTTTGACGCACAAGTCAATCGATTGTGGCTTCTTCTCTCGTGCACCTTTTTCAAACTGATCACATCTTATTTTCACGCAAACAGTAAGCTATTGTTTCTGCGTAGGGATTGACTCCCTCTTCGTGGGAAATTCACAATTGTTTACTAATCTGTCGTGGATATACAAACCCAGGCAATAAACTAAACATCCAATAAAAATTTTAGGAACAATCAGCTATCTGAATCGGTCTCCTCCAACGCGACAATCAACTGCGGCTCACGACTTTCTCAAATGGAATAAAACAACTACTCATATACTATATGAGTAGACAGCAGCAGCCTCTCACCTCCTAATCAACGATTCCTCTCTGTAATAAGGTGGCTCGTCAAACCCAATAATTGTCCCTGTTATGCAACACTCCCGGTGGCAGGTCCTCAAACAGATCAACAACATTCAATAATTCAATACACTCCTACCCTACATATATACAGAAGAACAACCTCTCAATCTATTTCATATTCCTGGGCACTTCGTGAGGAGCTAAGCCTAGCCAAGCTCTAATACCAACTGAGAAATTGGAAGAGTGTCCATTGCAATGATTCACACAATAATTGATTGTATTACACACAATAAACATCGATACATATAGTTGGATTGAGATCTAACTAATTCCAATCTTTGTGAGAGAGGTTGAGAGAATATCTCAACAACTCAACAAACCCAACCCAATCTACTAACAATTTACTAAAGTAAGCTTATTCTAACACTCTAACCTTGTTCGGTTTTTCTCCCTCTTGCTTAATGTCTTAAATACTTATTAATTATAATATCATTTTTTTACTTTTTTTTTTTTCCTTTTCTTTTTTCTTTTATGTAGTTTTATTCTCACTAATTTTTTTTACCATTCTCTATTTCTTGCTCTATTTCTTATGTCTAAAATGTTTAAATCTTACTTCCTTATATTTTTCTATTAAAACCTCTCTTCTTTATTATTTTTTATTCATTAAACTTTTGGAAACCTCATCTTTTAGTCAACTAAAAAAAATATTTGTATTGTTCTTCTTTTTTATAATTTTATTTGTATTTATTTTAATTTGTATATTTCCTTAATATACAATGACATATTATCTTAATGTGTATGTGGTAACAGCATAATTGGTAATAATGAAACTCTAAGCTAAAAGCCAAAAAAAACTAACATTGAAAGCATGTTTTTCATAAAAAAGCATTAAACAACATATCAAAAACTCAACCCAAGCATCCTTATAAGGAAATCGGGTAGGAAATGGGGTTGGAGGAAGTTCCAACTTCCTTTTTTTTTCTTCAATAACTTCTAACTTTTGGTATTTTTTCCCATATTTCTCTTTCCTTCGTAAGTTGGATGTCACTTCCTTCACATACCAACAAAGATCTATTAACTTGACATACTTTGACTCTCTGCTCCTTAGTTATGAAATTAATTTACCCACCTCTTCATCCACTATTAAGTTAGGGTTTGGTGTTCTTTTCTACCTAATTCTATTCCCCATGAACTTTACTTTCCTCTTACCTATTATGTTCCTAAAATCATAATCATGAAAGAATTTCCACACGCTTTCTTCATCTCTGTGCCGCACTTCATACGGCCATTTCTGACGTCTTTCAATTTTCCCACTGATTTCGCTTTTCACAGTGTATGTCGTTCGTGTATTCCACAAATGGGAGAATGGCTATTTATTTAAGAATTTCGCCAGGATTTTTCACATCTATACGGCATTTTCTGATGGTGGAAGACTTTCGAATTTTTTTGTCGACGACCACCGACCAGCACATATATTTTTCTTTCCATTTCTCCTTTCATCGAAAATCTCCACTTTTTTCGTTGATTTTCTTTTTCACAGTATTTCGGTAATCTCATGGTTTCTCACATGGGAGAATCGATATACACAGCCTTTTCCGATAGTGGAAGACTACCGACTGTCTTGTCGACGACCACCGACCAGACCATCTCTTTTTTTCCATATCTCCTTTTATTGAATTCATACCCCACAACGAAGATTTTTTTCTCCACACTTTCTTCGGCTCTCTGCTCCGATTTCCCTTTCTCTGTACTCTTTCAATTATTTCACATTAACTTCTCGTGAATTTTACACAGGCTTGGTGTATATGGAAGAATTTCCCCACGCTTTCTCCATCTCTATGCCGCACTTCATACGGCAGTTTTCTGATTGTCTTTCAATTTTCTGGTTGATTTCCCTTTTCAAACCGTCTTTTATTCGTGTATTCTACAAATGAGAGAAATCTCATTGATCTTAATGGTTCACCTGGTCTCATCTTTACTATGAAGAAGCTACCTCCATTGATGGGACTTTAGTAATGAACTTGATACTTTGAAAATCATAATGATTTGATGATGATTAATGTTAAGGGAGATCAATGTTGCTCTATCACATTTATAAATTTTAATTAATTACTTTGATTCATCAAGTTGTTTATATGATTAAATAATTTAAGAAATGAAAATTCATATTTCCTTTTTATTTTTATGAGTTAACAGTTTATGGAGTTCAATTTTATCACAAATATTTTGAAAACTAGATCTAATTTCTTTATATATTGAGAATTCCAAAAGAAATTGTTTTTCATTTTACATCATAAAAAACTTTGATACTTTCATTCTCACTATGTTTTAATATAGAAATAATATTTTGAAGAAAATTTTAGTATATATTGTTTTTATTTGTTAAATAGACCTTGATAAAGAGTATTTTAATAAAATAATGTTAGATTAATATATAATATTTGTTCAAAAAACCTTAATGAAGAATACTTATAAGAATATTTTCATAAAATAATAACCTTAATACTTTATTTCATGTCAGAATTGTATTTGTAAAAGATTAATTGTACATAACACTTTAGAGAAAAACAAAAAAATATAGAAATAAAAAAAAACCTAAAAGATAAGCTAGAACTAAGCACTATTCCTAATATTTGGACACTATTCTCTGACGAATCTAAATCTCAAGAAAAGGATGACGAATCTAAATCTCAAGAAAAGGAAGATGTTGGGTGTGTTTCTGTAGACCCGAATGGTAGACATAGCTTTCTATATTATAGACTAGAATTTGATTCTACAAATAACATGACCAAATATGGAGCTTTGTTTTAAGGCCTAAAAAAGGATATTGATTTGAGTATAAAAGAGCTTAAMGTTTTCRGGGATTATGAAATCATAGTTAGGAAAATTAGGACTTCCATACASTGCAACTSACCACACCTCAAGAATTATCAACAAGAAGTCCACAGACTRATYRATAACTTTTCTGCATTTAATATCACTTATGTTCRACGATCCCAAAACCTRTTGGYTGATTCATTGGCTACAACARCCTCTAGGATGTCCCCATTAKAATACTATGAAGCCACTAGATTTACMATAAAATTTTGTATAAAYCCTCTATCCTTKATAATGTCACAAATTGGAGGGTSTTTGAAGGGGATCAWTAGATATTATAATTCCTTATTAATGAAGAAAAGTTTAGAGATCTYRCCATTGATGATGATGAATTTCAAGCTACCTTAACAAAACAAGAGTATGAAATTTCAAAGGATGAAGGTGGTGAAAGAATGGTGGAGCATAAATTACATACCATGCCCAAAGGGATGATCAATCTTGAAAATTGGTTTGACTTGTGGGATAATTTCAAAGGCCCATTAAATGTCAAAATGGCATCTCTAGTTTAGGCTATGAAGTAATAAATTTAGGTACTACTGAGAACCCTAGGAACATCAATCTTGAAAAACCATTATTTGTAGACGAAAAAATGGCCTATATCGAGCTATTCAAAGAACACCAAGACACATTTTCATGGTCTTATCAAGATCTTAAAACTTACGACACAATACCCCTAAAGAATGATGTCAAACCGTTCCATCAGAAATTACAAAAGTTTCACCCTTCACTCAAACCTTTAATTCTGAAGGAACTTAAAATACTATTAGATGAAAAAATTATCTTCCAGGTAAGGCATTCTGCATGGGTGGGAAACCCGATACCCATAAGGAAAAAGATAGGTGAGATTTGTCTTTGTGAGGGTTTATGAAATTTGAATAAATCCACTGAAAAAGATAAATATATTGTCCCTCCAATGGAGCATCTCCTCCAATGATATGAAATGGATCAAAACTAAAGAGTGGGTAAGACTCAGTACCCACAAAACAAATTGAAAAACAATCAATGTTATGAAATCCAAATAAAACAATGCAAGCTTACGTGGAATAAGCTAAATAATGATGTAAGATAAAAGTTAAAGAAAAGTAACTTAAAGATGACTAGTAAAAAAAAAGGAGAGAAGGCTAAGGAATGGGAAGTGAAGAGTTATGGATGTGTTGACAGGCGAAATTGACCATTCGTCAACTGAGAGAGTGGAACCGGTCCGGGGTTGTCTAATAACCCAAGACGTTTGGAATGAACCACCCTGACGGGTTTAACGGCTCCGTTAGCCATTCTAAGGTCCTAGGAAAACCAAAGAGAAAACTAATCTAAACTAATTAATCTAACTAAAACAAATAAACAAACTAATCTAACTAATCTAATTAAAACTAACTATCAAACAAACTAAACTAAAACTAATAAAACAAACTAAACTAATCTAATATATACAATCTACTAACTAATTAATTGACTAACTATTAACATAAATAAAACTTATTCACAAATATACAATATCTACAGCTGGCAGATTTGAATAAAACCTGCAAAAATCATGAATAAATCTTCCCTAAGACAGCAAGAGATATTTTTTTTGATTTTAATGATTTTATGAAAAGAAATAAAAAAAATTACTGAAATTAAACAACCTAATATATTAATTCTAGCTATATATCTAAATATCTAAACTAAACTACTGATAAAAACAGTAAACGAACAAGTGACTAACTAACCTGGGAACGCTTCAGATTTGTCATGTGTATGATGACTTCGAAGCTGGTCGGAGGAAGGAAACTCGCACCGGTTAATCCAAAAGATTCTCGTAAACGATAGGCTACAAATGCTCTTTGAGTTGTTTACAGGACAAACAAGACATAAAAAATCATAACAATTGTATGTTTTATAAATCTCTGCAATAAGGGAAACCTGTTATGCAAAAACTTATATTTAATAATTCAACTTATAAAGAAGAGAAATTTGTCATTAATAAACTGAATCGAGTAATTGTTATATTTTTTAAACAATTGGAAGAATTCAGATACGAATTACAGTGATTAAATTATATCATTTGAAAAAGACTAAGATAACTAAAGTACTCATTAACCAATTACAAATTGATATACACAACATGAAACAAAATATTGATATGATGAGAAGCTAAAGCTGTAACAAAACACCAAATTCTGCCTCAGTCTGTATTAAAATTCCATATCCTTGTTCTCCCACGAATGAGGATGATTATTATTACAAAAATGATAAGTATTTATAAGTCTCTCCACAGGGTAAAACCTCCCTGTGGATAATATCAAACAGTTTTACATAATCTGGGAGATATCCCAAAATCAACTAAACTAAGAAACTAAAATGCAAGTGAAATATTTGAAATATCCCCTAACTGCTCATCAAATCCACTGCAAGTTCGAATTTATCTGCAATAGACGAAAAATAACAAGTTAGAAAGGTATTTCATTAGCAAAACAATAAAAATTTGATTCTACAGACTTAGCTACAGAATCATCTGGTTCTGTAGCTAGTCTAAAATAACATACAGGATCAAATAGAAATCAAATCAAATCTTTTTAAAAGAATCAAATCCAATTTTCTTTCAATAAACATTGAAAACGAATCACTAATGATTCAAATGATTTTATCATTCAATATAAAACATAATCAAAAGTGATTTAATCGAAACAGGGGTAAGAATACTCTGTTTCACGGTTACCATAAAATCGGGTCAAACAGTAACAAGACTGTTTCATATCAAATGAAATCCATAGTGAGTCATATCGTATGTGATATGACCTAATCCAACAAAACCATCATTGACTCATTATAGCTGTAACAACAGATTCATATCGTTCAATCAAATGTAAAGATAGGAAGACTGTTTCGATTATGTTCAAATGAAATCATACTTAACAACATCGACCCAACGAACTTTGTGACTGATCCTTGCACAGTCAATAGACAAGATCAATAAATTATGATCGCAATATTAATAAAACCAACAGAGTTTATAATTATCAGCTAGGCAGATAATCAAATCACGACTGGGTTTAATTATAGAAACAAATCATGAATCCAATCTCGTTTTACAAACCAAAATGTAATTGAATATTCATTGCCATTACAAATCCAACCGAATCATAACCGAGCTAACGGTAAACCAATAAGAATTAACAGGCTGGGTATTAGCGTAACTGTTATGAATTGAATCCATTTGCGATTTGGGTAAATTTATACAGAATCATATTAACAACAATCCAAACGGTATTTGAGTTGGTCGAAAGTCATATGGAAATAAAACCGTAACAGTTAACCATATCACACTTGTTACCAATCAAATCATATACATTATAATGAAATCAAAATGAAATGTGATCGTGTTCAGAATCGAAATAGGAGAAACAACTTGTGTCTATAATAGATACAAATGACTCCAATTGACAGAGCATTCATTTTAGCTAAATTAAACCAATCAAATCCACACCAAGATTCAACAAATCTATAAAAATCCAATCGAAGCTAAACTGGGAAAACGGAATTCGATTAATCAAAACAAACTATGTACATAATGCATATAACGTGACAGAGCAAATCCACGCTGTAAACAAAACTATTCAAAGAACTCGAATTCGTTATAAAAACAAGTGATAGAACATACCAGTGAGGCTGCTCAAACTATGCCAACTTTGAATTCACGACCGTTGTAGCTGACTCCACATTTTTAAACAAGATATAGCCTATCGTCTTTTGTCTTTTATCCATCGCCTGGAGCTTGGCCTTTTGGTCAGTCAGAACTACAATTCGATCCTCAAGTGATCGAATTGTGGATTGAAGAATCATAACGTCAGTATAGTAATGCTCCAACCATGAAGCACATTGATTACAGGATGGCACTGTAGATTTTGACATAGCAGGAGAGGGTTTGGATGAATGACCGGGGGCTTCACAAGGCAGCTTAATGCCTGGGTAGTTAGGGTTGTTTTGTAGGTAGGGGGGTAGATTTGTGACAAATTCATACGAGGGTTCGACACACAGATATTTCGAATAGGGATATTCATCAGCCAAAAAACGCTCCACTTTCGAGTCAGAGTCTTCACTTAGCATGATAGGGTCAGGATTGACAGGAGGTTTTGCTTATTTATAGCCATCCGAGAAATTAGACGAGCATTCTTTTTGCCTTTGGCGTTTGCAGTGGGTTTGGCTTTGGGATTTTTGCCCACAGGCTTAGTAGTCTCGACATCCTTGGTCACAGAGTGGGGTAGGTCGATAGGTGAGACGGGTAAGGGTTTAGGTAACAAAATACTGTAGGGTACCAGGGGTATAGTTTTACCCTCGCTCACCATAGGTTTGTCAACCTGTGGTGGGTTCTAATCCACAAAATCATTCCAAGTAGAAAATTGTTCCAACAGTCTCCGTGTAACCCCAAATGACAGACAACAATCATTTTAACCAGTCCATAATGAAAAAGGTTGTTATCAGCCTGGTTCCTTTTATATTTCTTTGACATCTTGAACAGGATTCTATGCAGATAATATGGCATATTGAGCTCATAACCCATGAAAACCATAAGAAAACGAAGGTGGTGTAAGAAAAAAAACCTGTACCGACCTTCGCAGGTGATAAACTGCTTGATAATCATTAATAACTCATGCCAACGCCGTTTCAACATGGTCACGGGCAAACCTTTATCACTGGAGCTAACCTTACGTGACTGGAAGAGAAGAGTCCAAGGAAGCTCTTCTACCTTGCAATTCTTGGACCATCATTGTCCGGCGACAGGAAAACCCGTAGCAAGGCCGATGAATTTCTCATCGACTTCCATTTGAACATCCCCGACCTTGGCTCGAAAGCCATCAAAGGTCAAAGAAAATTTTGGAGCCACGCACAGGTTAAAACCTTCAAATTTATGTATAAGCGGGAGCCACCCATTGTCCTCGAGGTCACTACGGGCACTGTCGAACATTAACAGAGCCTGGCTACCATTAGGTTTAGCCCTCATGACTGGAGCCATGGTGCGAGCGCATGGTAAGGGTTTGGTTCACATTCACCAACACACAGGAGTAGATTCATTCGGTCTAACCATTATGAATGATCAAAGGGGAAGCATTAATGTGTGCATGCGAGGGTGGTGGAATCACTTACCGCCATGCATAATAGTAATGGCAAAGTACAACTGCCAATTAATCCTCTGTTCAATCAATCATAACATAACTCAAAACCATATCACTTGGCCAACGATAAACATCAAACGATGAGTAATATGCCAATGCGCCATTAACCATAGGTTTTCAAACCATGAATATTCAAAGTGAAATCAAACCCAAAAGTTAAATATGCGCCATCGTATAAGTGTGTAATCAAAGTTTTAAAACATTGTGACAATCGGTAATTATAGAATCGACAAGCCAAGAGCTATAACAATAAGGATCACATCATATAAAAACAAAATAAACCATTACCCCTATGTAATTCAATGACTAGGCGAATCCCAAAAATATAAATTTTCATGCTCAATGTCTCACCAGTTTAATAAAATCAAGTTATGCAATCAAAGTAAGAACAGGCAAATAGGCATAGTTCGAAAATCCTTTCAACCACATAATGATGATCCAAAGGTAAGTGCCACTCAAAATATCAAAAAGATTATGACAGTTCAAGTAACGATGGAGGAGTTTTCACGCTTACAGTCGTGAAAACTAAATGAAAACCAATTTGCAAGTGTCGCAAGAAATGAAAATATCGTCTAATTTGAAAAATGCGATGAAAATTTGAAGTTCGGAAGACATAGGTGTAGGCAGCTTATAGGGAAATAAAAAAATTGAATTGGCTGCCAACAATGGCGAAACACTGGTAGAATCAGTTATCTCTGTCAAAAGAAACAAATTCAGATTAGGACAGCAAAGAAAATTCAACTCAAAAATAACAACCAGAAAATCGTCAAAACATCATCGTTAACTATCTTTTCCAGCAGTGTTTTAAAAGATGAAAACCAGATAGCAGTCCTTAAGACCAGCAAGTCATGATAGTAAAGAAAAATCTTCGATACTGTTGGCATGGCCACTGCTGCCAGCAGGCGTCCATAGCCTCGACAGGGTTTCCATTTAAGCCACTCTGACGTCTGTATCCTGTTAGGAAGTTCTAAATCAGAATAAAGGACATTAAAGAGGTTTCTTATTTTTTGCAGATTTTCATGTACCCGACATTGCTTCGCTGCCAGCGGGCCTGTTCAGTACCCTGACAAAGTTGTCTTGGCGCCATGCATGCATTTACCTGCTGCCAGTAGACCTGTTCAATATCCCGGTGGGTTTACAAACATTTCCCACAGCTCATGTTCATAATTTATTTTGTTTTGTTTTTTCATATATATATAGCTGAGCGGGGTGACGCTGAAAATCATGATTTTTTAACACAATTTTTTCAGACCTCATTAGAATTTTAACACTGTCCTTTATCAGATCTAGAGATGTTTTATTTGCAAAAACAACTTCCTAAGACAGGGAGACATCTTCTGAGTCATTCCTTTACGAAATAGGGACAGCGTAAAAAGATAATAGATGATCACGACAAGCTTTACTCAGAGATCGAAATCAGTCAACTTCTTTCAAACAAAAGATTTTTCCAACATAAATATATATACCATTGATGTTTGTACATATTTTTCAGAAGTTATTTCAGCGAAGAAATTTTTCTATCATCTTTGTCTGAATAGTTCAAAAATTCAGGTATGTGTATTTCAACAGCAAAAACTAGTAAGCATAAGGGAGAAATCAAAACACACCAGCGAAGAAAAAAATTGGAAAGCAAAGAAATCCAAACAAGAGAAACAAAAAACAAATATGCACAGAAGGTGCATCTGAAAACCTCATGCAACAATCCCCTGGGAAACTGAAAGGAAGAAAGGAAAATCTCGTTGATGAGAAAGCAGTCCTACTCATGGTACCTTGGGTCAAGGTTGATTCAGATTCATTTATCTCTTTACTTTCCATTTAAGATTTTCACGACAATACCATTTTTTCGAAAATAAATGTTGAACTAAGAGCAAAGAGAAAGAGATCAAGGGGACTTCCCTGACAACAGCCGTATTATGGTTCTCATGGTGCGCCCACTTGTGTGCATGACTGCATTATTGAAAACAGAACTAATGAGAAATCAAACTAAAAGAAAACCTATTCCTAAACCTACCCTAACTTTTAAACACATCAGGATACTATGTGAAGTCATGCTTCCAATGTAGCCATCGGAGTAACTCCAATCCTGCAACGGAAACAAAATCAATCATTACTAATAAGCATGGTAATATATCAGAAAATGACAGAAAAATATCACACTTACCTTCATAATCATCATCTAAAAACAATGTAAGCATGATCTTACCATTTCCTTGGATATTATTGTTGTACGAATCCTCCAACCATTGTGCAATCTTGTCGTGATAAGGGTCATAACGGCATGGGTAAGTGTAAGTAGTTTTGAATAACTCGTCAGGATTACGAGGAAATGGAATAACCATTAGCCAAGGCTGAAATGCCCCATCCTCCTGATAGTTCTCCAAGTACTCATTAATTTCTTCACATGGAGGGTCTAAAAGAAATATGTCATGCCTACTTCCAAGATACTTAGGTAAAAAGAAAGCAAGCTCAACTTTGTCTTTATTATGATTTTTTTTTATATATGAATATTCAAGCCATCCTAAGATCCTGTCACAAAAATGAGGATGTAAACCATGACTTTGATGAAACGAATATATGAATGGGAGACTCATCATAGGAGGATTGGTGCAATCAATTGGATCATTGGTTTGAATGTTTCCTTCGATGAGATTGATCATTTCAAAATGTGAAGTATAAACATTAAGATTCGAGCTAATCAAAGAACGAATATGAAATGTAGAATGTTTGATTTCCATAAGATGTAATGCATTGTCCTTTTCAACAATAAACTGCGTAAAATCATCTCGCAACATGTCCTTTTCCCATGTGAGTGACGAAAGATAACAAGCGTCAAATCCGGTTTTATCAATGTTATGCTTGGAATTAATTTCACCAAAATTTAGCATATCGAAAGGATATGATTGTGGTGGAAAAGAGTAGTATGTTGCAGGTAAGATGTCAAGTCCACCAGAATCTAGGAATAGATCAGGATATAAAGAATAAAAGGAATTAGAAATAAGTAGATGAAAAGATTCTCTTGAACTATGATACTCAACAATGGTATTCTCAAGACAATTCTCTTCACTTTCTTTAAAACTCTTACTCTGTTTTGGTGACAAATTCCTCAACATAATATGATCATCTGGATTTCCCTTTTGTGTGATAGATAATTCAAAATTTGTGTGACACACATCTAGTCTTTCCTGTGAACAAAGTGCATTTTGAGGATGAAGTTTTAAAGTTTCTTCTTCTAGTTGCGTAACTTCCTCTCTAATCAGTTCCATAGGAGTACTAGAACATTCAAGAAGATTTTCGTTGCTTAATTGTTCTTCTATGACTGATTTTAGATGTTGATTAGAGCATGGGTTACAAGAATGAGGGTATTCACCTTGAGCCAGAAACGAATCATCTTCCATACTAGTCTTAGACTGAAAATACAATGATTCAATAAGAGCCTGATCAATAGATTCTACCTCCCTGGCTTGTTCAACACTATCGGAAGAATTTTTCTCTTCTTGTGAAGAAGATTGTTCTTGCGGTTGAGTGATAGGATTTGCAATTGGTTCTTCATTCATGATTGAACATGACTGAATGGAAGGGATGGAAGGATCATAGAAGAGACTTAATGCCAATGACATGTCATCGAGATTAAATTTACAGAGGATATGATATCCTCTTGTCAAAAAGTCTTCTGAAGATGAATCTTCGTTGATTAGTGAAGTATGAAATTCTTCACATAATTGATCAAAATCATAAATTTCAAAAGAATCTAGAAACTCATCTACGAATTGAAACCAATAAAAAATGTGACATGCTGGAAAGGATTCAAACCAATGTTTGATTCGACCTCTAAAAGTAAAAGCGAAAAGTTTGCATAAAACTCTTAAATATGAGATGTCATGTTTGATGCACTTGCACCAAAACTTGTTAAGGTGGTCTTTAGCAGATATATTGCCTTCACCATCAAAGGTGAGTTTGGACAAGCGAGAGACTGTCTCATTGGGAACATCGGGTAATGAGAAGTTGAAAGCATGTTCCAACACAGTGATTTGGGGAGCCATGAGGGAAATTGAATACATTTAAAATAAAGGCTCCTACAAGGCCATCTTGTCAGTCGCCCCTCCTTCTAATGCCATTTGTTGACGGGCGAAATTGATCGTCCGTCAACTGAGAGAGTGGAACCGGTCCGGGGTTGTCTAATAACCCAAGCCGTTTGGAATGAACCACCCTGACGGGTTTAACGGCTCCATTAGCCGTTCTAAGGTCCTAGGAAAACCAAAGAGAAAACTAATCTAAACTAACTAATATAACTAAAACAAATAAACAAACTAATCTAACTAATCTAATTAAAACTAACTATCAAACAAACTAAACTAAAACTAATAAAACAAACTAAACTAATCTAATATATACAATCTACTAACTAATTAATTGACTAAATATTAACAGAAATAAAACTTATTCACAAATATACAATATCTACAGCTGGCAGATTTGAATAAAACCTGCAAAAATCATGAATAAATCTTCCCTAAGACAGCAAGAGATATTTTTTTTTATTTTAATGATTTTATGAAAAGAAATAAAAAAATTACTGAAATTAAACAACCTAATATATTAATTCTAGCTATATATCTAAATATCTAAACTAAACTACTGATAAAAACAGTAAACGAACAAGTGACTAACTAACCTGGGAACGCTTCAGATTTGTCCTGTGTATGATGACTTCGAAGCTGGTCGGAGGAAGGAAACTCACACCGGTTAATCCAAAAGCTTCTCGTAAATGATAGGCTGCAAATTCTCTTTGAGTTGTTTACAGGACAAATAAGACATAAAAAATCATAACAATTGTATGTTTTATAAATCTCTGCAATAAGGGAAACCTGTTATGCAAAAACTTATATTTAATAATTCGGCTTATAAAGAAGAGAAATCTGTCATTAATAAACTGAATCAAGTAATTGTTATATTTTTTAAACGCTTGGAAGAATTCATATACGAATTACAGTGATTAAATTATATCATTTGCAAAATACTAAGATAACTAAAGTACTCATTAACCAATTACAAATTGATATACACAACATGAAACAAAATATTGATATGATGAGAAGCTAAAGCTGTAACAAAACACCAAATTCTGCCTCAGTCTGTATTAAAATTTCATATCCTTGTTCTCCCACGAATGAGGATGATTATTATTACAAAAATGATAAGTATTTATAAGTCTCTTCACAGGGTAAAACCTCCCTGTGGATAATATCAAACAGTTTTACATAATCTGGGAGATATCCCAAAATCAACTAAACTAAGAAACTAAAATGCAAGTGAAATATTTGAAATATCCCCTAACTGCTCATCAAATCCACTGCAAGTTCAAATTTATCTGCAATAGACCAAAAATAATAAGTTAGAAAGGTATTTCATTAGCAAAACAATAAAAATTTGATTCTACAGACTTAGCTATAGAATCATCTGATTCTGTAGCTAGTCTAAAATAGCATACAGGATCAAATAGAAATCAAATCAAATCTTTTTGAAAGAATCAAATCCAATTTTCTTTCAATAAACATTGAAAACGAATCACTAATGATTCAAATGATTTTATCATTCAATATAAAACATAATCAAAAGTGATATAATCGAAACAGGGGTAAGAATACTCTGTTTCACGGTTACCATAAAATCGGGTCAAACACTAACAAGATTGTTTCATATCAAATGAAATCCATAGTGAGTCATATCGTATGTGATATGACCTAATCCAACACAACCATCATTGACTCATTATAGCTGTAACAACAGATTCATATCGTTCAATCAAATGTAAAGATAGGAAGACTGTTTCGATTATCTTCAAATGAAATCATACTTTACAGCATCGACCCAACGAACTTTGTGACTGATCCTTGCACAGTCAACAGACAAGATCAATAAATTATGATCGCAATCTTAATAAACCCAACGGAGGTTATAATTATCAGCTGGGCAGATAATCAAATCACGACTGGGTTTAATTATAGAAACAAATCATGAATCCAATCTCGTTTTACAAACCAAATTGTAACTGAATATTCATTTCCATTACAAATCCAACCGAATCATAACCGAGCTAACGGTAAACCAATAAGAATTAATAGGCTGGGTTTTAGCGTAACTGTTATGAATTGAATCCATTCGCGATTTGGGTAAATTTATACAGAATTATATTAACAACAATCCAAACGGTATTCGAGTTGGTCGAAAGTCATATGGAAATAAAACCGTAACAGTTAACCATATCACACTTGTTACCAATCAAAGCATATACATTATAATGAAATCAAAACGAAATGTGATCGTGTTCATAATCGAAATAGGAGAAACATCTTGTGTCTATAATAGATACAAACGACTCCAATTGACAGAGCATTCATTTTAGCTAAATTAAACCAATCAAATCCACACCAAGATTCAACAAATCAATAAAAATCCAATCGAAGCTAAACTGGGAAAACGAAATTCGATTAATCAAAACAAACTATGTACATAATGCATATAACATGACAGAGCAAATCCACGCTGTAAACAGAACTATTCAAAGAATTCGAATTCGTTATAAAAAAAAGTGATAGAACATACCAGTGAGGCTGCTCAAACTATGGAAACTTTGAATTCACAACCACTGTAGCTGACTCCACATTTTTAAACAAGATATAGCCTGTCGTCTTTTGTCTTTTATCCATCGCCTGGAGCTTGGAATTTTGGTCAGTCAGAACTGCAATTCGATCCTCAAGTGATCGAATTGTGGATTGGAGAATCGGAATGTCGGTATAGTAACGCTCCAACCATGAAGCACATTGATCACAGGATGGCACCGTAGATTTTGACATAGCAGGAGAAGGTTTGGATGAATGACCGGGGGCTTCACAAGGCAACTTAATGCCTAGGTAGTTAGGTTCATTTTGTAGGCAGGGTTGTAGATTTGTGACAAAGTCATACGAGGGTTCGACACACAGATCTTTCGAATAGGGATATTCATTAGCCAAAAAACGCTCCACTTCTGAGTTGGAGTCTTCACTTAGCATGATAGGGTCAGGATTGACAGGAGGTTTTGTCTTATTTCTAGCCATCCGAGAAATTAGACGGGCATTCTTTTTCCCTTTGGCGTTTGCAGTGGGTTTGGCTTTGGTCTTTTTGCCCACAGGCTTAGCAGTCTCGACATCCTTGGTCACAGAGTGGGGTAGGTCGATAGGTGAGTCAGGTAAGGGTTTAGGTAACAGAATACTGTAGGGTACCGAGGGTATAGTTTTACCCTCGCTCACCACAGGTTTGTCAACCTGTGGTGGGTTCGAATCCACAAAATCATTCCGAGTAAGAAAATCGTTCCAACAGTCTCTGTGTAACCTCAAATGACAGACAACAATCATTTTAACCAGTCCATAATGAAAAAGGCTTCTATCAGCCTGGTTCCTTTTATATTTCTTTGACATTTTGAACAGGCTTCTATGCAGATAATATGGCATATTGAGCTCATAACCCATGAAAACCATAAGCAAACGAAGGTGGTGTAAGAAAACAAACCTGTACCGACCTTCGCAGGTGATAAACTGCTTGATAATCATTAATAACTCATGCCAACGCCGTTTCAGCATGGTCACAGGAAAAGTTTTATCACAGGAGCTAACCTTATGCGACTGGAATACCAGAGTCCAAGGAACCTCTTCTACGTTGCAATTCTTGGACCATCGTTGTCCAGCGACAGGAAAACCCGTAGCAAGGCCGATGAATTTCTCATCGACTTCCATTTGAACATCCCCGACCTTGGCTCGAAAGCCATCAAAGGTCAAAGAAAATTGTCGAGCCACACACAGGTTAAAACCTTCAAATTTCTGTATAAACGGGAGCCACCCATTGTCCTCGAGGTCACTACGGGCACTGTCGAACATCAATAGAGCCTGGCTACCATTAGGTTCATCCCTCACGACTGGAGCCATGGTGTGAGCGCATGGTAAGGGTTTGGTTCACATTCACCAACACACAGGAGTAGATTCATTCGGTCTAACCATTATGAATGATCAAAGGGGAAGCATTAATGTGCACATGCGAGGGTGGTGGAATCACTTACCACCGTTCATAATAGTAATGGAAAAGTACAACCGCCAATTAATCCTCTGTTCAATCAATGATAACATAACTCAAAACCATATCAATCGTCCAACCATAAACATCAAACGATGAGTAATATGCCAACGCGCCATTAACCATAGATTTTCAAACCATGAATATTCAAAGTGAAATCAAACCCAAAAGTTAAATATGCGCCATCGTATAAGTGTGTAATCAAAGTTTTAAAACATTGTGACAATCGGTAATTATAGAATCGACAAGCCAAGAGCTATAACAATAAGGATCACATCATATAAAAACAAAATAAACAATGACCCCTATGTAATTCAATGACTAGGCGAATCCCAAAAATATAAATTTTCATGCTCAATGTCTCACCAGTTTAATAAAACCAAGTTATGCAATCAAAGTAAGAACAGGCAAATAGGCATAGTTCGAAAATCCTTTCAACCACATAATGATGATCCAAAGGTAAGTTCCACTCAAAATATTAAAAAGATTATGATAGTTCAAGTAATGATGGAGGAGTTTTCACACTTACAGTCATGAAAACTAAATGAAAACCAATTTGCAAGAGTCGCAAGAAATGAAAATATCGTCTAATTTGAAAAATGCGACGAAAATTTGAAGTTCGGAAGACATAGGTGTAGGCAGCTTATAGGGAAATAAAAAAATTGAATTGGCTTCCAAAAATGGCGACACACTGGTAGAAGTAGTTATCTCTGTCAAAAGAAACAAATTCAGATTAGGACAACAAAGAAAATTCAACTCAAAAATAACAACCAGAAAATCGTCAAAACATCATCGTTAACTATCTTTTCCAGTAGTGTTTTAAAAGATGAAAACCAGATAACAGTCCTTAATACCAGCAAGTCATGATATTAAAGGAAAATATTCGATACTGTTGGCATGGCCACTGCTTCCAGCAGGCGTCCATAGCCTCGACAAGGTTGCCATTTAACCCACTCTGACGTCTGTATCCTATTAGGAAGTTCTAAATAAGAATAAAGGACATTAAAGAGGTTTCATATTTTTTGTATATTTTCATGTACTTGACATTGCTTCGCTGCCAGCGGGCCTGTTCAGTACCCCGACAAAGTTGTCTTGGTGTCATGCATGCATTTACCCACTGCCAGCAGACCTGTTCAGTATCTCGACGAGTTTACAAACATTTCCCACAGCTCATGTTCATAATTTATTTTGTTTTGTTTTTTCATAGATATATAGCTGAGCGGGGTGACGCTGAAAATCATGATTTTTTAACACAATTTTTTCAGACCTCATTAGAATTTTAACACTGTCCTTTATCAGATCTAGAGATGTTTTATTTGCAAAAACAACTTCCTAAGATAGGGAGACATCTTCTGAGTCATTCCTTTACGGAATAGGGACAGCGTAAAAAGATAATAGATGATCAAGACAAGCTTTACTCAGAGATCGAAATCAGTCAACTTCTTTCAAACAACATATTTTTCCAACATAAATATATATAGCATTGATGTTTGTACATATTTTTTAGAATTTATTTCAGCGAAGAAATTTTTCTATCATCTTTGTCTGAACAGTTCAAAAATTCAGGTATGTGTATTTCAACAGCAAAAACTAGTAAGCATAAGGGAGAAATCAAAACACACCAGCGAAGAAAAAAATTGGAAAGAAAAGAAATCCAAACAAGAGAAACAAAAAACAAATATGCACAGAAGGTGCATCCTAAAACCTCATGCAACAATCCCCTGGGAAACTGAAAGGAAGAAAGAAAAATCTCGTTGATGAGAAAGCAGTCCTACTCATGGTACCTTGGGTCAAGGTTGATTTAGATTCATTTATCTCTTTACTTTCCATTTAAGATTTTCATGACAATACCATTTTTTCGAAAATAAATGTTGAACTAAGAGAAAAGAGAAAGAGATCAAGGGGACTTCCCTGACAACAGCCGTATTATGGTTCTCATGGTGCGCCCACTTGCGTGCATGACTGCATTATTGAAAACAGAACTAGTGAGAAATAAAACTAAAAGAAAACCTATTCCTAAACCTACCCTAACTTTTAAACACATCAGGATACTATGTGAAGTCATGCTTCCAATGTAGCCATCGGAGTAACTCCAATCCTACAACGGAAACAAAATCAATCATTACTAATAAGCATGGTAATATATCAGAAAATGACAGAAAATATCACACTTACCTTCATAATCATCATCTAAAAACAAAGTAAGCATGATCTTACCATTTCCTTGGATATTCTTGTTGTACGAATCCTCCAACCATTGCGCAATCTTGTCGTGATAAGGGTCATAACGGCATGGGTAAGTGTAAGTAGTTTTGAAGAACTCGTCAGGATTGCGAGGAAATGGAATAACCATAAGCCAAGGCTGAAATGCCCCATCCTCCTGACAGTTCTCTATGTACTCATTAATTTCTTCACATGGAGGGTCTAAAAGAAATATGTCATGCCTACTTCCAAGATACTTAGGTAAAAAGAAAGCAAGCTCAACTTTGTCTTTATTATGAATTTCTTTTATATATGAATATTCAAGCCATCTTAAGATCCTGTCACAAAAATGAGGATGTAAACCATGACTTTGATGAAATGAATATATCAATGGGAGACTCATCATAGGAGGATTGGTGCAATCAATTGGATCTGGTGGGGTCTTCACTCCTATTCCTCTGATGTCCAAAACCTTGGTGGCTTTAGACCTTCGCCATGTGTCCCCTACAAATGGACGGTCTAGATTCTTTTGGGACCCGAAATGTCGATTCCTGAGTTTTGACCCTTGATTAACTGCTAGCACCTACTTCCTCCTTCTACCACATGACTCTGCCCTGTGAACTAGGGCTCATCCACAGAGCACGTCGGGGCTTTAGGTACCAGGATTTCATGACTTGCGAAAATGAGGGGTCTTACCCTTTGGTTTCCCAGGTACTGAAACGCCAAAACCTATTCACGCAAAAACAACTCATCCACAAAGCACGTCGGGGTTTTGGGTACCGGGATTTCGCGACTTGCGAAAATGAGGGGTCTTATCCTTTGGTTTCCCGGGTGCCGAAACATCGAAACCTATTCACGCAAAAACAGCTCATCCAAAGAGCGTGTCGGGGTTTCGGGTGCCAGGATTTCATGACTTGCGAAAATGAGGGGTCTTACCCTTTGGTTTCCCAGGTGCCGAAACGCCAAAACCTATTCACACAAAACTGACTCATCCACAGAGCACGTCAGGGTTTCGGGTACCGGGATTTTGCGACTTGCGAAAATGAGGGGCCTTACCCTTTGGTTTCCTAAGTGCCGAAACACCGAAACTTGTTCAAGCAAAACCGTCTCATCTACAGAGCGCGTCGGGGTTTCGGGTCTCGGGATTTCATGACTTGCGAAAATGAGGGGTCTTACCCTTTGGTTTCCTAGGTGCTGAAACACCGAAACCTATTCATGCAAAACCGGCTCATCCACAGAGCGCATCGGGGTTTTGAGTACCGGGATTTTGCGACTTGTGAAAATGAGGGGTCTTACCCTTTGGTTTCCCGGGTGTTGAAACATCGAAAACCTGAGAGAAATACTCTCTCTTGTACAAGGTTTCCAGACTCAGATCACATGATCCTTCAATAGGTTCTTGGGTAATTATCCCTAGGCTTGGTGACCTGACTGAAAGGCCTTCCTAATTCATCGAGCTATGAACTCTGTGTCAGGGGTAAATTAAACTTGTGGGTTTACTAAAACGGTAGTCTTTTCAAGGAACTCATTCCAGCTCTAGAATGTGAGGGAACTTCCCGGGAGGAGGTGTCTTCAGGAAATCAAACCAGGACATAGCGTGAGTCAAGTGGATGGAACAAATCTCAAGGGAATGGACTCGTATTCTAAACTTATTCATTCTATAATTAAACCGATTATGGTCATATGAGTATAAGCATGCATCCATTATTTCCAATCAAAACACAAGGCAAACACTTCAATACAGAAACCATTTATGAACGTATAAACATAAGCATGTGTCCAAGATATTCAATTCAGGATACAAGATATAAACACTTATTAGAGACACTAGTTGTGACACGACTACTGAGAGGGGTGCTCGTTTCCACCCAACCGTAGGCTCAATGACTCCAAACGGATTTACCACTAGCCACCCCCGAGCTAGACCACGATGCTTGAGATTTAGTATCCTACTTCCAGCTCAATGGAAGTCAAGGATGAAGGTTACTCTCCTTATCCTCTGTTCAAAACTCCCTATATTTCTTGAGTTTCTCACGGTTCTCTTCCGCTATCCCTGTCGTGCATGTTCTCTCTTCTCTCTCTTTACCACACTTCCACTCTTGCCTTTTCTCTGCAAGATTGCATGTGGCACAAATTTCCCCGTCTGTGGTCAGGTCTGGGTGCTGTTACAGATCGACAGTTCAGCCCCATCCCCTCATTAACTCTTGAGGAGCCTCCCCACCTACCAATATGATGGGAAATATATTTCAGGGTCAGAGAGTTGCTTTGGTCTTTGATCAAGTAAAAACCAATACGGTACTGGCTCGGTGGAAGTTAACACAACCATTCCAGGTCCCTTCCACCACCTCTCATTGGCCATCGTGGTCTCTTTTAGCACATCCCCCTTCCAATAGTCATGCAACAGATATTCATAACATAATTTACATTCATTGACCTTTTACACAAAGGTCCATCAAATAATACATTCACCTCATTGAGTTTGCCATAGTTCTTGGGCAATATAGTTATTTTTACAGACTGGGGGAAGCAGGGTGTTACAATTCCACCCCCCTTAAAGGAACATCATCCTCAATGTTCTATCTATCAATATGACATGTATGTACAGAAGTAAACAAAATGGGATATGCCTGTTTCATGGCATCTTCCATTTCCCATGTAGCCTCATCTGGGCCAAAATGTTTCCACTGCACCTTAACCTATGCAATGGTTCGGTTCCTAATTGGGGTTTCCTTTATGTCCAATATGCATTGAGGTTCTAGTAGGAATTATCCCTTTGATTCCACTTGGATCACAAAATAGTCAATTATATGATTAGAATCATGTACATATTTCTTCAATAATGAAACATGGAAAACATTATGTGCTTTTACTGTGGGAGGAAGTGCTAGCCTATAGGCTACAGGTCCCATTCTATCTAGAACTTCAAAGGGTCCACAATAATGAGGTGCCAACTTGGCACAAGATCCCATCCTCAGGGAACTCTTCCTGGTCCTAACTCTGAGATATACGTGGTCTCCCATACTGAATTCTCTTGGAGTTCTCTTTTGATCGACGTAACTTTTCTGTCTGTTTTGAGCGACCTTTAGATTCTATTTTATCTGAATCACTTGTTGCTCCATTTATTTCATCATGTCAGGTCCAATAGTAATTATGTTTATGGGATTACTCCAACTGACTATAGTGTTGCACGGTCTACCATAGAGGACTTCGAAAGGACTCCTCTTCAGGGATTCTTGGTACTCGTTATTGTAGGCAAATTCCACTAGTGGAAGGTAATCTTCCCACTTTTTGGGTTGATGCATTACATGCATTCTTAGCATGTATTCCAATATTTGGTTCACTCTTTCCGTCTGTCCATCAGTTTGACGATGATAGGCTATGCTAAATAGTAATTTGGTCTCTAGACCAACCATCAAGGATTTCCAAAAGTTGGAAGTAAATTCCGTGTCTCTGTCAGACACGATCTCTTTAGGCATACCATGTAGTCTGAATATCTCCTTCATGAATATGCTAGCGATATCTATTTCCTTGAAAGTCTATTTGATGGGGATAAAATGGGTGTAATTTCTCAATTTATCCACCACCACCATGATGGCGTCATTCTTCCTGGTCGAGGCTGGTAATCTGGTGATGAAATCCATGGAAATGGTTTCCCATTTCCATTCCGGGATTGGTAGAGGTTGTAATAATCCTGCTGGGTGTCGTTGTTCTACTTTAACCTGTTGGCATTCTAGACACTTAGCTAAATAGTTAGCTATGTCTTTCTTTAACCCAGGCCAATAGAATTGTTTCCTAGTGGTCGTGATCATCTTTTGATATCCCGGGTGACCAGTATATGGTCTTTTATGTAGTTCATCCATTATGAACCTCTTCAAGTCATGACAATATGGAATATACAATTTGTTTATGTAAGTTAGCAGACCTCCGTCTATCATTTGGTAGCCTTCATACTTTATCCCTGTGGGTTCTTGCTCCAGGTACAAGGTCATGGTCTGGGAGAATGTGTCTATTTATTGTGCATTCCTGACTCTTTCTTTGACATTCGTCTTGTAGGTGCTCATCGCTGCCAGGTAAATTGTTTTCATACTTCTACTAAGGGCATAGACCACCTTATTTTCCTTTCCTTTAACATGTTTGATTTCAAAATCAAACTCACTAAGGAGGGCCATCCACCTAGCTTGTCTGGCATTGATCTTTGGTTGGTAAAATAGATATCACAATCCACAGTGGTCTGTCATAAGTAAAAATTTCTTTCCTAGGAGGTAATGCCTCCACATTTTTAAGGCGTGCACTATGGCAGCCAACTCTAGATCATGGGTCACATAGTTGACTTCGTGCTCATTCAATTTTCAGGATTCATAGCAGACTACACTTCCTCCTTGCATAAGGACTCCTCCAAGCCCTTCCTTGCAAGCACCTATGCACACGAGGAAGTCAACTTCAAGATCGATGATCTTCAACATGGGTATGTGGGTCAGTAGATGTTTTAGGGATTGAAATCTTTATTCACATTCTTGTGTCCAGGTGAATTTATCTCCCTTCTTCTAGAGGGTAGTGATTGGACAACCAATCTTGGAGAATCCTTTTATAAATCTCCTATAGTATCCTGCTAAGACCATAAAGGATCTGATATCTGAAATGTCCTTTGGGGTAGGCCATTCCATGATAGACCTGATCTTGTCAGGGTCTACTGCTACTCCCTCTTCATATATGACATGGCCCAAGTAATGTATTTGCTTCTGGAAAAAGTCGCACTTGCTAAATTGGGCATAGAGATGATGTTCTCTTAGCACTTGAAGCACAAGTCTAAGATGTTCCTCCTGTTCCTCTCTATTCTTGGAGTAAATTAATATATCGTCAATACAAACCAGTACAAGTTTGTCTAGGAATTTGTTGAGCACATTTTTCATCAAACACATAAAAGTGGTAGGGGCATTGGTTAATCCAAATGGTACTACCACAAAATCATGGTGACCATATCTCGTCCTGAATGTAGTTTTGTGGATATCTTCACCCTTGATTCAAACTTGATGGTATCCAGATATCAAGTCAATATTTAAGAAGATGGAAGCACCTCCAAATTGATCGAACAGGTCATCGATCCTGGGTAAGGGGTAATTGTTCTTTATGGTTACCTTATTGCAAGATACTAGTTATATAAAATATGCAGAACAGAAATAAAATGCTAGAAATGGTAGAATAACAGTAAAATATCCAGCATAATCTTCACAATACACAGAAATGATATACGAAATAGCAATAGAAAAAGCACTTTGATTCAGAAAGCAATGTTCATAGGCCTCTTCGAGGGGGAAACCTCCAGTCGAGCAATGCTCTGTTACAATAATCTCCAAGATAGGGTTCACATACCCTTGCCCCTTATTTATACTAAATATGTCTATTAAGAGAAGCATCTAGAGGAAGATCCTTCTAGAGGAAGAAGCTTCTATTAGGTCTTCTTACATCCGCCTTATTCTATTTTATTGAAATGCCTTATTAATATTGACCTTTATTACATCCGAATACATTGATCTACCTATATGCGGGTTAGGACCTTAACATGTCTGCCCCCTTAAAAACAACCTTGTCCTCAAGGCTTGAGATGTGGAAACTGTTGCAGAATGGTAGCTGGTTCCCAAGTGGCATTTGCTGGAGTCATATCTTTCCACTGTACTAGCACTTCCTTGATGGTTCTCTGATGCAGGCGATGCTCACACTGGTCCAAGACTGCTTCTGGTTGTAGCCAAATGGATCCTTCTTCAGCTAACTCTAGAAGGTTGGTTTGAATTTGGCACCTGGTTCCAATCACCTTCTTCAAGAATGAAACATGAAAAATTGGATGTAGCTTCGACTGACTGGGCAGAGCTAACTGATATGTAACTTGTCCCACCCGCTTGAGAACTGTGTAAGGGCCATAGAATTTGGGTGCTAGCTTCTAACGATGCTCGACCTTGAGGGAAGTTTGCTTATATGGTTGCAGTCTCAGAAACACTTGATCCCCTTCTGCAAATTGATGTTCAGAGCGGCCTTGATCTGCTTGCTGCTTCATTCTATTCTATGCCATGACCAAGTTCTCTTTAAGGGTATGAAGGATATCCTCTCAGACTGTAAGTGTTTGGTCAACCACCTGGACCTTCAATGTACCTGATAATTATGAGAGAACTGAAGGTGGCTTTTGTCCATATACTTCTTCAAAAGGAGTCATGCGAGTGGCTGTATGGTATGTAGTGTTGTACCACCATACGGGGAGGGGTAACCATTGAGCCCACTGGTGTTGTTTTTCAGAGGCAAAGCACCTTAGATATGTTTTCAAACACTTGTTGACAACTTCCATTTGACCATCCGTTTGGGGATGATAAGCTGAGCTGAGATGCAATTGTGTGCCTTGTAGCTTAAACAATTCTTGCCAAAAATTGCTTGTGAAAGTTGGGTCTCGATCGGAAACAATAGAGTGCGGCATGCCATGCAGCTTGAAGACCTGGTCCATGAAAATTTGAGCCATCATGGATGCAGTAAATGGGTGGGGAAGAGCGCACAAATGAGCATACTTGGAAAGGCAATACACCACCACCATTATGACTGACTTATTCCCCAATTTGGGTAAGCCTGTAATAAAGTCCATAGAGATATCCTTCCAAATAGCAGGGGGAATTGGAAGCGGTTGGAGGGTGCCT